>LBNU01020522.1:0-24671 GCA_014162995.1 Artemisia annua | reverse complement strand
AAATTCTAGCAAATGGCTTGGTATTTATAGCAAAACAAACTTCAAGCCTGGCAGATATGGCGGAACCCTCACAAGGGTTCCGCCCGTGTACCACGAGGGTTCCGCCAGGTCTGCAGTTATGTTTTGCCATAACTTGCCAAACCATCCGAAGTCACATCACATAAATACTTGGTCAAACACAAAACTTGTGTAAGAACCCTATGGAGAGTCAAACACACAAACCTTGTGTAAGAACATTGTTTAGTCAACCACACAATCTTTCCATAAATGTGATATGACTAAACTTTCCATAAATGGTGATGTGACATTTCTAATTTAAGAAATATGAAAATGTTGTGTTTTATATGAAATGTAAATGTAGCAAAAATCTAGTTATGCAAGACTTTAAACTAAAATCATGTTTTACTTAAAACTAAAGTTTACACTTTGTTATTAACAAAACTTAGCAAAGATCGTAAAATATAAATAACGTTTTTAAGCGATATTTGTATTAACAGAATTGTTTTTAGAAAACAAAAATCGAAAACCCTTATGGAATAGGGGTGTTCGATCGGTTTTGAGAGCAAGAGAAGAGAAGGAAAAGTTAGGGATAATTGTGTGTAGAAGAGAATGAATGAAAAAACTAGAAATCCCAATTGTATTTATAGGCTAGTAATCTTAGAGTCCAAGTTTGACAAGGATTGGGTTTCCCCTCCCTTGGCCGATCGTCGCACACCCAAAGGGTGTTCCGGATCCTTCTTGACTTCCCAAATTTTACACAATTATACTTTCCTTATTCTAATCTAACGGTCGTTAGTCATTTAACGGAAAACACTAACGGTCGTTATATTCTTGTGTCTAATAATAAATATAAAAATATATTTATTATTTTTCCTTAATACTCATTTGCAATGTGTGCAATCCCGAGGTCTCGTGTTCGATTCTAGACATTTACGTGTTAATAACTTAACCATATTCCAACAGTATGGACCCCTGTTTGCTCATATCATTATTTATAACTCTATGCTTAGCTAATCAATATTCTATACTTTAGTTAGAAATAGTTTGAAATCCATCTAATCATTATTGTTAATAGGCCTATGACTATGCACACGTCATCTTCATCATTGACAAGAAAAAGAAAAACTATTTCCTACCACTGCCACTTGTTTAACAAACATTCTGATGACAGTTGTCCTACATTAAACCGACTCATCTATGCAAAACTTGAGGTCCTGGTTGCTAGAAATGGAATGATGGCTATGGTTCGTGTCTTCATACTCGATACAGAAAGTTTTGTTCTCCAATTCTGGAAACCTCATTTTCACTTGCTCCAACAAGTCCGGGAGTTCAGCCGAAAATGGGAGTGTAAACATGACCATATGATCGTATTGAACTTTTATCATCTTCCCCATGTATGTGGATGCTAGGTTCACCATCTACAATTAAAGCAAATAAAAATTATTTCGGGAATCCCCTTTATATTTAACATTTAAGTAAACTGCAATTACTTAGAGAAATGAGGCAAAAACCTCACTAACATCAAACTGATTCTAAGGATAAAATATAGTTAAATTGTGAGATCTTAAATGTGTGAAAAATGCATTCAAACATTACAGGTACATCTATACAAACCCATTCTCTTAAAAGAGATATTATAAGACTATCAAACATTCAAACCCATACCCTTTAACCAACCACCCCCTATTCTTGTTCTTTTATCATGTCTTTTGCCTGTAAGGTTAATTTTTGTTGCATATAATTTCTTTGGGTTAAAAAACAATTAATACGACAATGATTCAATGAAAAGACTAACCATTAGCAAATTCTGAATTTGATCAAAATCTGCTACATAACTATGCTTAGGCTGAGTCGTGACAAACTCGATGATTCCAGCAAGTTTCAACCCAGCACCCGGATAATTAAAATAGACAGGAAGAACTAATTGTCCCATTCTTGATGCTTCGTCAACAAATTGATGATCTTGATTAAGCACAACATGTCTTGTTCTATGATCTGCAACCCCTGTTTGAGCTGCTCGACCAGCAAACCAGTTGCCCACTTTTGTCTCTTGTCCAATACGAGGATTCTTTGAGAAACATCTCATCCTATACTCCATAAGATTGTTATCGTGTATGGTTGATACACAACAATGATCTGACAACTTAAGACTACACCCGATGTCTTCTTGATCCCAAAGTCTGCTGCATTTCCAAAACTGAAGTAAACCTGATTCTCCTCGGCAGTCAAAAGCATCAAAAACTCTTTTAACTCTAGAGACCAAGTTTGTGTCAGAATACTGTATGTAGGCCATGAAAAGAATCAATAGCAAATATTCCGGTTCCATGGTACTCTGCATTTGCAAACAAAAGTAAGCGTTAATACTAAATCGGGTTTTATTATTATTGATAACCTTCGTGTAAAAATTACTCCTAATTCCACGTTAATTCATTAAAGATGTCATGTTTGGGTTAGAGAATGGTTAAATGGGTTGACCCGCCAACAAAATTCTTCTAATTGATAGTATATTATATTTGGTTTACGGCTTAAATGGGTCGACCCACCAACGCCTATAACATGCTTTACACATGCCAACTTACATAGGTAAATGGCTAAACGGGTCGACTTGTGTAACATTTTTAACCCGTCAGTTCATACAGATAAACAGGTTTAATGGGTGGAGTTGACGAGGTCACGTCGGGATTTTCTCAGAACCGTGACCCGACACGAACTGCCAAAGTGACAAAAACATTATTGGCCCATAACAGATTATGAGAAACAAACACAAAACAAAGGAGCAGCAAAAGATGTAAGAATCAGATAATCAGAAGCAGAATAACATCCTTAAAACTAAAAAAACGAAGCTAACCTTTGAGATCGTGAAGGGAGATTGTAGCCGGTGTGTTTATAGTGAGATTACTAAATGTAGGTGATCTTGGGTGGTAAGAGAGAAATGGTGGTACGTTTGCATGGGTTTAAATACTAAAGGAACACCTTGATCTCAAAAACGATAAACCCCACATTTCCATTTATGACGTTTTATATTGAAAATGATAAGACGTCACCATTGATTATTTGATTTATCTAAAATTTGGAAGGCCTTCTTTTTTGTTTTTTGTACTTTTATAATGACAAGGTGATTAGAAATAAGAATCATTTTTCGTTTTGTAATACTAACGTCTTAAGTAGTTGACGTATATATGTGTTTATGCTATTTTTATTTAGTGAAAGTAGTGAGTAACAAAATTGTTTGCCCTCATTTTTACATACTTCATATTATTCCAAATTTTGCAACAAATTGATATAATAAATGTAATAGCAATAGGAAAATCCTGTTGGATAAATATACATCTATGTATCATACGATAGAAAATTTTGGTGCTGAACAATAGCGATAAGAACAATTTTTATGGTGATCATCACATCCACGTGAGTTCCACATCCATTATTATCATTACGATTTATATTTTTTGATCACCTCCATTAAAAATACTAGCTTTATACAAATATATCTCACAAAAAACGATTTTTCAATCGCAACAGACAGATATGAATAATGTTTTGCATACCTTGAAGACCAAATGTTTGTTTATACAAAAAACTGGCATCACAAGATCATATTTCTATTCAAAAAGAATACAATGATTTGAGAACTTCATACAACGCCTTAAAAGCAAAGTTTGATTCTTTTAACCGATCAAAGAACATATCTCAAGGTTTAAACAAGTCAACACCAAAAGTAAGTGTTTCGGAGAAGGTTTACACGCGTGATCTTCAAAACCATATTCAAAAAGGATTTCTCAATTTACAACCTATTCTTTGCAAAAAGGAATAAAGTTTTCAAAGAACCTCAAACAACTGAAACACTTACTCCTCAAAAGGTTTTTAAGTCAAATTTTTCACAAGTGAAAATCAAGTTTCTCAAAAACCACACTCTCATTTTACACCGGTAAGCAAGGAAACCAAATCAAAGTCGTTCAAAACCTTTCATGTATTCTAAATCAGAAATGCTTTCAGTGCAACACAAGAATGACTCTACTAGGAAAATCCCAAAGGATGCTTGATTTCCATTTATTTCAAAAACAAATTAAACATCGAGTTTCAACAATAGATGGAAATCTTCTTCTATAAGTTTTAAAACTCCAAGAGAGACTCCGAGTTTCTCAAACAATTGGCAAAAGAAAAGAATTATAAATCTCCGTTGATTCCACAAGTCTTATTTCAAAAGGAAACACCGGTTTTCAGTACTCATTGGAATTCAACTTCACTACATCAAATGGACATAACTTTCAAATGGTTTTCAAATTTTGGTAAACTCGTTGGCGCCGTGCTTAGATGAGTTCCAAAGGTTGTTGTCTAATTTGATGTCAAAATGACTTTTAGTCACTTCTGACCAGGACTCGTTCTTCAAATAACGGAGAGTCTACGCATCAGTGCACTTATCCTAACAACGAGAAGAGAAAATTTCTAGGTCTTGAGAAATTTTAAAACTTTAAAATTTTTTTGCTCAAGACAATGGATTTTGAACACATCAACTCAGGACTCGCGCTTTCAAATAGAAGACACTGTTGTACGTTTCAGTGTTACACTCCTTAAGGATAAGAAAATAAGTCTTCTTAATCTTGAGCAAAATTTATTCAAAATAATTCAAAAGGTTTTCCAAAAAAAATCATAATTTTGCTCAAGATTTCAAACTTTGCTCGCTCAAACTCTAAAAAGTTTAAATTTATAAAAAGTATGCTAATTTTGAGAGGGAGTAATAAAATGTTTCAAACAAATCATGCATAACTTTTCTCCCTAACTGCTTTCCAAATTGACATATCTTTAATCAAATAGATATAAAATATATCAAATATATGCTATTTTTTAGTGGGATAAAATGTGATCAAAAGATAAGTGTTTAAAATGTCTTAACTCAAAGGGCGTACTCTTTCTTCCATGTGCAAAACCTTTGATTGAAAGAGTTATGCACTTGTGTAGGGGGAATGTTTCTAAAAAAGAAAACATTTAAAGTGTTAAAACTAGTTGATCACTCAAACACTTTGAATGTCTTTGCAATAGTTTTTAATGACTACGATCTATACCAAACCAACTCAACCAAAGGAAATATAGGGTGGTTAAGTTTAGCTATTATCCCATGGTCTAAGGAGAGCCGGGGGACCTACCTAGGGACATTCCATAGATAGAATAGAAATTTCATAGGCCAGGAAGAAGAATGAGAAAAGGGAATAATGTTGTCATTGCCATGAGCTGTCATCGGAACAATCACAATATGATGATAGTAAGGACATCGTGATATGCATTAAAGGGGTCAAAGAATGAAAAGGAAAAGTTATGAAAGGGTTACAAGAAATGAAACCCTCTAAACACTTGGGGCATAAACTGCGTCAATATATATGCTATCAGTTATCAAAAGATGATTATGATATTGAAGACTAACATATGGACCCAATGATGCAATGCGCAACCCTTCTCAACTACTCAAGTTTCTCTTAAAAGAATCTTGTTTCATTTCTCACTCTGATTACACATGTTACCTATGGATTTCTCACTCCGAGAATGTTGGTATTGAAACAGGTGGCGGTCTGCTCCAGCCTCCGATCACTAATACCAAAGCGCACTAATAGAGTTTAGAGCCAATGAGATCAAATTATAAATCTCCGTAGGACACAAATGTCAATTTATACACTTGTTTTACACAAATAAGAACACAAGTTGTACGAGAGCCCTACGTAGATCCTTGTAATCTTGCTAGTTAATAGTGGTACTCACTATGGTATTTCAAAATTATTGAACGAAAACCTGCCAGTGACAATATCAAACAAAACTAAAAGTGGGTCATTAGGTAATTCTTTATGGATTAAGCATAGTGTTAACTTGAATCTACGGATCCAGGAAGTTCTTATATTACAATCATGGAGAAATGTCATATGAGCACTCCAGTGATTCACCTGAATCGCTATAAGCATACTTGAGGCATCTGGTTCAGAATGGCATGTGGGGAAATTCGTAAGAATTACCTAGCACTTCGAGCTGGAAACCTTACTAAGGAGATTCCTTTTATGAATCGATTCATGATGACGTAGGCCTATACTTGGATTTTTCCAATGTATTTATAACGGTCCTAACAAAAAGGGAGGTTGAATCTACCAACCTAAGATGAATGGAATCAAGAGGTTTCATCCAAAACAATCATAGTGGAATAATTCTTTAAGAAAGTCCATAAGGATCGATTGGAAATCATGATAAAGCGGTACTAATACCTAACGGATCAACTTAATGAGATCTCTCAAGAGTTGTAAAATGATCTTCACAAATTCCAAGGTTATCATTACAAATCTGCAGGTAATGACGAAGGAAGTCGTTTTAGATCCAACACCACCATATACATCAACAACTCAATATCTTCAACTTCACATACTCATACTCGTATGACTCATCCTCATCTATTTCAGTACAAAGAAAATCAAAACAAAGAATTACATGAAATTCAAGAAAGTAAAGAATAAGTCAAGATGAAGCTCAAAGATGATATGAGGATAGACATAAGAGTAAAGACCAAAGACCAAATACAAAAAGTATGAGTATGTTAGAGAATACGTAAGGACAACACTTAAAGATGTTAATCGAATGCAAGAAAAGAAATAAATCATACTAAAGATCACAAAGCATGAATGGAACAATGAATCAAGCAAGTCTATTACATAAACTAGGTTCGTGATTGAGTAATAAGAACTAAAGATTTTGAAGAATTAAGAGCAAAGACTAAAGAAGTATCATTTGATAAATGACGACCCCTTAGGGGCAGATTTTTAGCTTTAGAAGTTGTGGTCATTAGTAGATAAACGAACCTTGTAACGTATAATAGACTAGTAAAGGGCTTACGGGCTTAGGTATGCTAAGTTAAGAAGATGTGTAGTGCTAGTCCATGTCTAGGCCTAAGTCCGGCCCAACCGTGACCTTTGTAAGGATATACATATACCATCTCCTAGTAATGGAGAGGGGTGGGGGCTCATAATATCATTTTACATTTCATATAGTTAGTGTGTGTAGCTCTTCTCTCCTTCTCTCTCTAAAACATTCCTAATTATTTGATGTATTCTTGAGCCATATTGGGATCCTACATTATGTGTTCATATTATGTGTTCACATTATGTGGTTCCACAGTTAGTTGGATGTCTAGACTTTAGAAGTGTGTTACTATATCAACCACGTAAGCCGAGTATATGGTTGTTGCAGAGGCTGGCAAAGAGTTGGTATGGTTGAAGAATTTTCTTGAAGAGTTAGACAGGACCAGAAAGAGCGTTCTGTATTGTGACAATGAGAGTGCTATTCATCTCACGAAGAATACAGTGTTTCACGGTCGAACAAAGCACATCAAGATAAGATATCTCTGTATCTGGGAATTGGTAAGTAAATGGACCTTATCTTTGATGAAGATTCATGAAGCGAAGAATCATGTAGATATGTTCACCAAGGTGGTGACAACATAGAAGTTGAGGCAGATAAAGAGGTTATTCCTAGTTGAATGATGTTAGTTCAGGATACCTTGTATCGAAAGTCTCCTAGCATGTGTTTGGTTAGTTGTAGCGTGTTTCATATGTTTGACGGTATAGAAAAGTTAGAGCAATAGCATTGTTAAATGGAAGATGGTTTGAAATTTATAGAGGTTACTTGAGACAGAGTGCAGTGAAGTGACCTGCCTCTAAGTGAGAGATTGTTGAGTTGTGGAGCTGATACAGGTTCTGAAGTTAATCTACAAAGCATACAAAGGTAGGACTATGTGTATGCAGTAGCTCGTTTGGATCAGACTCTTAACAAGCAGAAGAAGATTGGAAAAACTTTGTTAGGTAAGACATAGGCTCTTACGTTTTAACAAAGGCTTCGACAAAAGGCTTAATTTAGAGGCTCTACCAGGCGTACAAAGGCTCAAAGGCTGTAACTGTAAGCATGGGCTTGGCCCCTATAGAGTTAGTTGGATTTACTCTGGCCCCTAGGTTGTTATCTTGGGGAGAAGCTAGGATTTGGGTTTTCAAACCTATATATACCGCCTCAATGTAATTGTAAACTTCTTTTGTGCGTGTGTGCATACCTCAATAATAATATCACTCTTGTTTGACTCCGTAGACTGTCACGACTACCCTAGTCTTGAATACGACATTTTATCTTGTGTCGATTTACTTTCTACAAGCTTTGTTTGTGTTCTTTGCTTGTACAGAGATGTGTGCATGTGCTATATACCCTACAAAGATGAGCTCGAGCTTGAGTTTTATAATTATAAACGTTCCGAGCTCGAGCTTTGACAAGGCCGGGATTAGCTGTTTCCACCCCTACCAATAAATGAACCCCCAAACTAAGTCAATTGCGAATACCTCTGTTCCAAACCAATCAAATTCAAACAAATAATGCATCCGGCATCTAGCTTCGTTGCAAAAGTCAAAAGCGGTTGGAACCCACAAATAAACAATTCAAGCTTGTAAACACTAAACAAATATGCGAAAGTCAAAGTTGTATCCCTGTCCCCGTCAACTTAATATAAGTAAGATATTAATCAATTTGTAGCAATGAAAACAAAACTTACATGCACATCAGACGAGTGTATATTTCAACCGACCACAACCAAACATCAACAAAAAAGTGCAAACAAGCGAACACATATTACGGATTCATGACTCTTGATACCATATAGAAACTAAACACCGAATGACAGATTTGTAATTTTGAATTCATAAAGTAAAAGAACATATATACAACGACTATATGTAATAGAGACAAAGGGTAAAACCTTAAAAGCTTAATAGGCCGTGAGCCTCTTATTAACTAATATGCTAACACTGGTGACCTCAAAGAATATCAATCTAAACTTGGTATTTGTTATTTTACATTCATGTACACTTTAATTGTTATCTTTTCATGAACCGCGATACTCTTTGATTTGTTCTAAGTTCCAAATGATTCATAAAGTGATAAAGGTTATTTTAACTCTAAAATTACACAGTTCCTTTTTTATAATATAACTGATATGGACACCACATACATATCACAATCAACATACATCCATCCAATTCAGCAACACATAAATATTCTTTGCAAACACTTGCCAATTGCCATCGCTATCAAGCTACAGAAACCTTCGACAACAAATCAATTCAAAGTATCTTGATTCAACGTATCTTGATTCTTGATCTTGACCCATTCCGTCCACTACTTTTGAATAAATTTGCTTCCACACTTCCAAAGTTCATCGTTGTAAACTTTCCAGTACTAACGGAGTATTTAAAATAAAAACTAATTACCAAACAAGTCTAGTATACTTACTAGTGTAATTATGAGATTGAACACAAATTCACAATCAAATAAATACACATTAATCATACTTTTTCTATTAAACTAAACCACTCGCTCTCCCGCAAACTCTCTACTGACCCTCTAATTATTTTCGATCATCGTCCTGCAAAACTCTCCATCACCCATCTTTACAGTCGAAACACGGTGTGCGGTGTGAACAACTAGCATGGCTTGGCGCGCTTAGCGGGGATGCGCGCGACAATTGGAGGCTGGAGGGTGCGGGCGGGAGTTGGTTGCTTGACACGTGGTGCCCGGTAGCGCATAGCATGGATGTATGCTGGTTGCTTATGTGTCATTCTTCTATTCGTTTTTAAATTGAATAAGTGAAGCGTGCAGCTCAACTTGAACACGCCTACAAGAACGTATAAATACCATAAGCGCGCCAAACCATGCTTGTGTATGTTATGCACGCACATTAGACATGTGGTGATTTCCTGTTTGTTTAATTTAAAAGATGAGTCACGTGTCGCCTATCTATTAGAAGCGCGCCTTGTCAGGGACAGGCGCGCGCTGAAAGTTTGTTTTCGTAATAACGAATTAATTGATCATTTTCGTAACATACGGTCGTGTTTAAATGGGTAACTTTCTCGACTAATAATGCAAATTAGTTAGTACAAAAGTCAAAAAGCACACAAAAAAAAATGAAGACAAAAGCTACATCGCTTTCCACTCAGCAGATAACCCAGCCCCAAGACACACACCCATGTATTACATTCGAGACCAATCAACAGTTACCTTTTGTCATGAAAGTGACCCACAATTTGTTGATCACAAAGACACGAGTATTTTTTTTATTTTTTGTTTAATTTATTTATTTATTTATTTTTTTTTTTCTAATTTAGCAAAGTGATGATTATTTAATGAATTAACATTCAATTATTTAATGATTATTTAAAGAAATATACACTTGGACCGTAAAACAAATACTTTTGGTCTAATATCAAACAGTACGCCGGCGTGTGAGCTACAATATGATGCTAGAGCCTTGATGATAGGAAGTTGATGTTGAAACATGAAACAACTACTTAGATGGCGGGTCACCATAGCTCCTGATGACTTGAATAAAGTCTTGATACGAGTCACATTAATGGTTCAAAAGGATGGAACAACTGATACAAATTCTCTACCAAAATTGCGAATATTATCAAAATCATTCACTACGGTATGATTCATCTTCGGGCCAGCCATCGAAAGAATTGTGACCAGGGAAGGAAGACTTCTTTGCTTTACCTTTTCCTTTGCATTCTTTAGTCTCTTATCTCTAACTTCCAATATAGATGTCTTGTTTCAAGTGATCAACTACTTAGTTTCGAGAAGAGGGTGTGTTAAAGAAACCAGTTTATAAACATGTGTGTTAAAGAAACTTAATGCATTTGCAAAATCCCCTAAAAACTCATGCTTGGAAAACCCTGCCAAATTCTGATACTCAAATGATATCTTTGAAAGCTAAGGGTGTGTTTGATATGGGGGATTGAGAATACACGGATGTCAATGATTATGCTTGTAGATGTTTGTTTGATGTGTATGACTTTAAATTTTTTAAATGTTGGATTCAAACCTCATTATTATGCTCCATACCACTCATATGAGTTAACTTTATCCACTCATATGACTTGAATAACTGCAGCCAAACTATAAATTTGTAATCATAAACTCAATCCAATTCCAACTGATTTCTAAACCAATGCCATTGTGATTCAACAACTCAAACCAAACGCACCCAAAGTCAAGAATGGTCATAACTTGCTCTTGATCAGATCATGTTCCTTCAAGTTGTCGCAAGTTTTTCACTTATTACAATTTCGGTTCTGAGATCTTCCACAGCCATGACAAGGATACCGCTATGCATCAAAAGTGTCAAATGCACCTATGTTGTGATACAACTTAAAGTATGAATGCAGAAACTTACGGACCTTGTTTGTATATAAAGGTAGCACTACACTCGCTATGAAAAATCACACAATATTTAGCAAAACCAAAAAACCATTAGTCTTAAATCCTAACTATATAGTACTGTATATACTAATGCTTATCCATACAGCAATTGCAGAATAATTGAAGTTTATCTAATCATCTATCTACCTTTAATTGCCTATGTATACGTCGGAATCGTCATTGAAAGAATAAGAACTAAAAAGAAACAATTATCCTTCCACGTCTTCAACAACCATTCTGATGAGTGATGAGTGTTGTCCTGTTTGAAATCCACTCGGCTATGCAAAATTGGAGGTGATTGTTGCTTACAATTGAATGTCGGTTATGGTTGGTGGCTTTATATGCAATTGAAAATGTTTTATTCTCCAATTCATTGAACCTCAGAATTATTAGTATATGCCTATATGGTAGTAGTTATAAGGGTAAAAGCTACAAATTACCAACGTACTTTCTAATTTGTGCCGACTTGAAACACATACTATTTTATTCAAGGATTTCAACAATGTACTTTCAAATTATGTTCCGAGATAACAGATATAACCCTGAAGTGAGTATATTACCCTTGTACGGCCGCTAGTAACGATGCAAATGGACTAGCGGCCGTACAAAGGTAATATAGTCACTTCAGGGTTATATGATAATAACAGTATGATGAATACATATGATGATATGAATGTGTTCTACGAGTATTTGAATTTTGACATTACTCTCACATTCATGTTGTACAATCTAATTACTGTATGATTTGTTTATATCACATATTGGACTCTTCTTGGGCTTGGAGTTTTGTTACGGAGTATTAGACATTCATGGTTTTTCAATTCTTTTTATCTTTTCTCTTTCTGTTGAACAAAACATTTTTTTTTTCCTCATGTAGATCTTTCAGTTCCATAAACATTTATTGACATTATTTAATATTTACTTCCTGCTCATGATTCATTTTGTTGTTGTATGAAAAAAGCCTATTGAATTTGCAAAATCCCCCCAAAAAAAAGTTCATGGTAGGAAAAAAATTGCGTGCAAAATATTTGCAACTAGATATCTTTCATAGTTCTACTAGATCTGATTCTGGTTCTTTTAAAACCTCTCACATGTTTTTCTGTTATAACATCTCCCGACTCTGAACTGCCGCAACCATAGACAACAATATTGTCCTGCATAAAAAAAGGTGTTTAATACACCTATGTTGTTATACTGCTTATTTAGGACATATATAAAAAGACTTGTGGATCCCGCTAGCAAATAAAATCAGTTGTTTATATCTCTATACTCATGCTAATCTATACAACAGTTAGAGATGGTTTGAAGTCCATGTAATAATTATTGTTTATAAGCCTATGACTATGCACGCGTTAGCTTCATCATTGACAAAAGAAAACAAACTATTTTCATACCACATGAACAAACATTCTAATGACAGTTGTCCTAAATAAAATTGAATCGTCTATACAAAACTTGAGGTCCTGGTTGCTAGAAATTGAATGACGGTTATGGTTAGTGTCTTCATACTCAATACATAAGGTTTTATTCTCCAATTCCTGGAACCTCATTTTCACTTGCTCCAGCAACTCTGGGAGTTTGGCCGAAAAGGGGAGTGTAAACTTAACCATATGATCATATTTAACTTTCATCATCTTCCCCATATATGTGGATGCTAGATTCACCATCTACAATTAAAGCAAACAAAAATTATTATCGCCTTTGGAAAAAAAAAAAAAAAAAAAAAAAAAAAAAAAAACAAATAATTATTACGGGAATCCAGTTACATAACATCCTTCATTACCATTTTATATATAACATTCATGTAAACTGCAGTTACTTGAGAAATGATGCAAAAAGGTCAAAAAGTTAACCAAAAACTGATTCTCATGGTATAATGTCGTTATGGGTATGGGTTTAAGAAAAGCAGGGAATGGTATCTGGCCTAAATTCATGGGTATCAAACCCATTCTTATAAGGGTGTGTTTGGTTCATAGGTACGGGAATGGGGAATGGAAATGATAGTCATATGGGGGTAGATGTTTGGTATGCATTGATCGGTTTCAAATTTAGATTTGATACCCATGGAATTGGAATCACCCAAACCCATCCAAGAGGGTGGATTTACAATATTACAATATGCTTTGAGGTTTGTAATAGAGATACCCAAAACCTTCAAATATACCAAACATCATTTATAAGTAATAGTAGCTATATCTATTTCACAATATATTCAAATGCAAGCTTAGACTAATAAACTATCAAACATTCAAACACCGGTATTCTCATTCTTTAATCAGGTTTTGCCAGCAAGGCAAAAAAATTTTGGCATTAAATTATTATGGGAAATAAAACAATAAATACGACTATGATTCAATAAAGAAGACTTACCATCAGCAGATTCTTAATTTGATTAAAATCTGCAACATAACTTTGTTTAGGCTGAGTTGTGACAAACTCGATGATGCCAGCAAGTTTCAACCCATCACCCGGATAATTAAAATAGACAGGAAGAACTAATTGTCCCATTCCTGATGCTTCGTCAACAAATTGATGATCTTGATTAAGCACAACATGTCTTGTTCTATGATCTGCAACTCCTGTTTGAGCTGCTCGACCAGCAAACCAGTTGCCCACATTTGTCTGTTGTCCAATACAAGGATTCTTTGAGAAACATCTCATCCTATACTCCGTAAGTCTGTTATCGTGTATGGTTGATACACAACAATGATCTGACAACTTAAGACTACACCCGATGTCTTCTGGATCCCGAAGTCTGCCACATTTCCAAAACTGAAGTAAACCCGATTCTCCTTGAAAGTCGAAAGCATCAAAAACACTTTTAACTCTGGAGACCAAGTTTGTGTCAGAATACAGTATGTAGGCCATGAAAACAACCAATAGGAGCAAATATTCCGGTTCCATGGTACTCTGCATTTGCAAACAAAAGTAGGCGTTAATATTAAATCTGGTCATATAAATATCGATGACCTTCATGTAAAAATTACTCCTAATTCCACATTAAACATGTAGTGCTCGGGTTAGAGAAGAGTTAAATAGGTCGACCAGCCAAAAAAGTTCTTCTAATAGATAGTATATTATATTTGGTTTACGGCTTAAATGGGTCGACCCACCAACACCTATAACCAGCTCTACACATGTAGGTATGTAACATGTCAACTTATATAGATAAATGGCTTAACGGGTCAACTTGTGTAACCTTTTTAACCCATCAGTTCATATAGATAAAGTGATAAACAGGTTAATGGGTCGAGTTGACGAGTTCACGTCGGGATTTTCTAAGATCCGTCAACGCGAGACGAACTGCCGAAGTGACAAAATCAATATCGGTCCATAACAGATTATGAGAAACACACACAAAACAAAGGAGCAGCAAAAGATGTAAGAATCAGATAACCAGAAGCAGAACAACATCCTTAAAAGTAAAAAAACAAAGCTAACCTTTGAGATCGTGAAGGGAGATTGTAGCCGGTATGTTTTCGGTGAGAATACTCAATGTAGGTGATTTTGGGGTGGTAAGAGAGAAAGGGTGGACGGTTGCACGGGTTTAAGGGGTTTAAATACTTATTAAGGAACACCTTGATCTCAACGATGATAAACCCCACATTTCCCTTTTGACGTTTTATGTTAAAAATGATAAGTCGTTGTCATTAATTTATTTAAGTTTGGAAAACCATTCTTTTTGTTTTTGTACTTTTATAATGACAAGGTGACTAGAAATAATAGTTGCATTGGTCGGTTTTTTTGTAATAACGTGCTTAAGTAGTTGACGTACTTTTTTATTTAGTGAAAGTAGTGAGTAACATACTTGTTTGCCGGTTTGCCCTCATCTTTACACACTTGATATTATTCCAAATTTTGCAACAAATAATGTAAAAAGTAACAGGAAAATTTTGTTGCATAAAATATAGTAATATACATCTATCATATGAATCAATACGATATAAAATTTTGGTGGCAATAAGAATAGTTTTTCATGATTATTCTTATCATCATCATCTGTAAGTAATACATTATTACTATTATCACTTATTACATTTCAAAATCATCACTATTAAAAATACTAACTTTATACAAACATACATCTCATATTACTTGACACACATATTGAGAAGCCAGCACTATGTGCAATTTTTAAAGGTGATGAGAGACTTTTTTATGAGCGTGGCGCGATGAGGGGTGATAACAGTGATGGGTTACCCCTCCGTCCTAATTTATTTGTCCACTTTTGAGTTTTGAAGTCTTTCTTTTACAATTTTGACCTCAAATACTCTTTTTTGTGTCGTATAATACTTGATGCAAAATATATGAATTGATTGAGTTTTAAATATATTTTCATTGGGTATAACTTCCATTAGGTATTATGTAACACAAACAACACAATTTAAGGTCAAAGTTGAGAAAGAAAAACTTCAAAAGTCAAAAGTGGACAAATAAATTGGGACGGAGAGAGTATTAGGAGAGAGTATTAGGAGATCAAAATTATATACCCGTGAAAAGTATAATTGTAAAAATATTTAATTTTTTACTATTTTTTCTAACTCTAGGAATACAAAAATGTTTGGTCTTTTTTCTTTTCTCTTTAGCTCGGGAAAACAAAAATACAATCATCTCTTTTTCTTTTCACTCCTCATCTTCTAATACAGTTTCTCTTCTTTCCTCATTAAACTCAAGAACAAAGTATAAAAGTTTTGGGGATATGATGCCTACTTTATAAAGTAGGCAAGTTACCTACTTTCCTTTGTAAAAAAGGGTAGAGACATGGACTGAACTGTATCAAGGGCTTACTGCATGGACTGAACTGTACATTTTGTAAACTTTTTTCAAATAGATTGTAGACAATTGCCTACTTTATAAAGTAGTGATGCGCGTGGATTGCAACACGCACTACGTTTTACCTCTCGAGGGATCTCGAGAAGCTTGCAATCCCCACCAGGCAGTGTACCTGACCGATGTAGTATAGTGTAGTGGCAAGTACCGGGGGATTGATCGTTCTCTCACAGGGAATAGTGTTCGTTAGGTTAAAGACTACTCTAATTAAGGTCTAAGGGTAGAGGATGATTATTTTTGTATTTTTATATTTTTATGAAAGCAGTAAAATCTCGGTTTTGAAGGAGTGGGCGGAATTAGTTGCTAGTCAACTAACCCAAGTATCTACTTATGCGATTTACAATTAAAGTTTTGAGAAAACAATGGTGGGGAAAGTAGTGTTTACTTAGATTTCATTACTCCCTAACTATCTTTTACCATGTAATTAGTATGTTGAGTTTGCGTGGATGACGGGTGTATTCCTAACAAGTCGTAGGGAGTGCGTTCAATTCCCTAACTCTATAAGCTCCTACCTCACTCTATGACGATACGTCAAGTATCCTATCATAAGCTCACCGATAGCAACCTACGCATGAAATACTACCTTAAAATCGATTAACGCACATACGATTCACGTTTCCTAAGACGTTCAAGCTTGTTACCGTATAGGAGGTTAGCCAGTTTTCTTAAGTCTAACGTAGATGAAACATTCATCCAAATCACAATCACAACATACACATCACATGATAATCAATAGTTAGGTTTCATTAGATCTAAGCAAACACAAGTTAATTTAGCCTAGCATGTTAAAGGAAAGAAAAGCACAAACATAAATCATACAACACATAGACATATTGTATGGATTGAATGAAGACTTATCTTAGATTAAACATGCAAGTTAGAGGGGTAAAAGTACCCTCTAAGGTCTGTGATACACGAGCTAGGGTTTAACCCTTAAGTTCTCCACCAAGTTCCTCTTTTAAAACAATAAAAATCGTCCTATATATATAGATAATACGGGCTGACGGCGTCAGCCCAAGGTGTGACGCCGTCACGCCGACGATTAGGGTTTTGTGATGGCCTTCTTGACGTCGTCACGCCGCCTTGTTCCAGATCTGACGGCCTTCCCTGACGCCGTCACCAAACTAGGCTAAAAACTCTCTGGCCCGTCATGAGTAACTTCCAATTTCTTCACTTCATTTGTTCCTGACGTCGTCACGTTGAAGCTTGTGACGCCGTCACCTTCTGTGCACTTTAGGGTCTTTTGAGATTTTGTTGTTTTCCGCACTTTTTCACTCCGAAAACGCCCGAAAATGCTTCTTTTGTGATTTTCTCCTCAAAAGTACCTAAAATGAGAAAAGAAACGACTTTGGGTGAAATCCGATCAAATAATATACGAATTAGGACTCAAACTGACCCCTAAAAACGTAACATTTTTCGTCTCATCAAATACCCTTACACTTGAGATTTGCTTGTCCTCAAGCAAATGCGCTTTTATTCCAATTAAAATACAAGTTAGAGGTCATTTAATGCGAACATAAAAGTAATTACAAGAATTAGTCGTTCCACTTTACTCAAAATAAGCACGGAGAAAATATACTAGCACCTCTCATGTAGTGTTTGGATACTCACATCTCTCGGTTGATAATATGTAAATATAATGTAAAGGAAATGGATAATATCACTCACTACCTGACATAGTAAATAGATTACCATAGGCTTGAGAGAGGATCGAAACCTTCTCCACTTAGGCGTAAGCACCTAGGATAACTATCAAAGAGGGCTTTACAAAAGGGTTATAACGGGAGGTTTAGGGATATGGAAAAACACGGTTTGGTTGGATAAGGGATAGTTTACTGGTGGCTAGTCAATCATCTTGGTTAGTTACATATACAAGTGGCGTTGCCAAGCCAAGACTAGACTCAATCTTAAACTATCGAAAACAAAATGAAATAAAAACAAAACATAACTTAGAAATAAAAGATAGGTGCGGATGGTAGTCCGTATGTTTTTTTTTTTTTTTTTTTTGCATACCTTTTTACCCTACCATCCAAAATAATACATCAATGGGGATTAAGCTTTCCCCTTACACTTGAACTTTTACATGCTTTACATTTACTATTCTATGACTCGTATTGAAATAATCAAAATACTTGGAGTACTTTTAAAGACGTTTTGCACATATGGGGGTAATAAATGATGTTCTTCCCCATTACTCCATAACATTAGTACTTTACCCATGAGTCCCAATCATCCCAAAACAATATGTACAAGATATGACTCGACTTAGCAACAACGTAACCAATTAGATAATTGACAAGGGTTTAACAAATAACAATAATGCACTAAAAATGAGTGCATACAAGGTAGGCTAAGGCGATTTGGTTGCACATTTGGGGGTGGATTGTAAACAAATTCTTCCTTTAAGTATGATTGTAACACCCCCAACTCAAATATGGCAGCTACAGTGCTGGGGGTATTACGAAAATAGAAACCAGGCACATTTATAGTAAACGACCACAACTCGGGACGTTTAAAATGTGACCAAAACATATCATTCGATTTACAAACCGTTTAGAGTACAAGTACTCTTTAGTCAAAGTTGCAGCGGAAAAGTAAATAGAGTTTGCAGCGGAAAAATAAACAAAGTATAGCAGCGAAAATGTAAAAGACACAAAAAGGTTTTACGAATGACATGTAAAAATAGGGTAGTAAAGTAGTTAAGCTGCCGTGACAGAATGCCCCTCCAGCCAATGCCACTCCTCCACGCCCATTATATCATCATGCCAAGCTAAACA
This sequence comes from Artemisia annua, assembly GCA_014162995.1. Lineage (NCBI taxonomy): Eukaryota > Viridiplantae > Streptophyta > Magnoliopsida > Asterales > Asteraceae > Artemisia > Artemisia annua. Next base: position 5,802 of record LBNU01020522.1, on the reverse strand, counting down.
TCATTACCTGAAAATACATGCTTAAAAAGTCAACACAAAGGTTGAGTGTAATCCATAGGTTTAAAATATAAAGTTGAGCACAAGGTTTAATCATAAGATATGAGCAACATATGCTAATATCGGGTAATCAAGATAACAACCAATGTATAGAGGCATCCCTGTGCATATAACATTGTTGATGATGCTAAGCTCATGACACGCAAACGTTAACCACAATCATAATATCAATATAACCGCGGAATTTCATAGTATAACAATGCCCTCAAGGTCGAGCACTTGCCATTTACTCGACAAATCGAATATAGTACACCACAATTTGCCTATCTAGCAAAAGGAGTGGGAGGGTCAATTCCTATAGCGCTATATCCCTATATTCGCGTTCACTCGCAAGTGATTAATGGTTCATGATCTGAGGGTCTTGCATAGGCAAGGCAGAGCTACTTAGCACATCGTCAGGAAAGCATACCAATCAGGAAAGCATACCAAAAATACTTGTGCTCAGAAAACATTTAAAGCATGTATCTCACCCCATGGGTTTATAAACATTTAAAAGATAAAAAGTGGGGCTATGAATCACACCTTAACAACAGCAGGTAACGAGATATATATGTCAACCAAACAAATACGCCTCACAGCAGACAATCCTCAGCACAACCTAATCATATAAATATCATAACTCAGCAATAGTACTCGAATACTTTAATAGTTAATGCTTGAATGAAGTTTTATAAAAGATGATGGCGTTTGAAAGAAAACATTTTCCAAAAGTAGTCTCGTGTGGAAGAAAGATAGAAAAGAACAAGTCGGCGAACCTTAAAACATATGAGAAAACAACAAAGACTCGAAGAATACTCGTCAAAAGAAAGGAAGAACAGAAAAGAATAAAAGACACGAATAGATAAAGACAACAATTCCTAATAGTCTCGGTATTACCCATTTCCCAAAATATATTAAGATTATATTTGATAAAGTATAGTAAAGATAATAATTAATTTTAGTAAATTTCGGCATGACCTGCCCGTTTATAAAGCATTTCCCGAGTCATCGACTCTTTTAAATACAAATAACGTTAATAATAATATAAGTGTAGATATTAATATGATTGGATATATCATTCACGTTGTCCATTAGTTGTTCAGGTTTATCGACCATTTCGTATAGTTCGGGTTCCAGGTACGTTAAGATCTTTAAGGGCCTAACGTACCCTACCGTCTCGTGTACCAAAGGGTCCATAAGTCCAAATAACCATAGCCGCAAATCCAATACGTCCAATACAAGTTCACAAGTCATAATATAAGTCATCAAAGCGGATACCAAGTCCGTCATCCAAATTAAATTAACTTTAACAATTTTATATTTTAATTTCATAGTTATTATTCCGTATTAATATTTACCGTTTAAAACTAATAATAATAATAATAAGGTTATAATAATAACAATAACCATCCGAGACTAATAACCAATCCCGACAAAACATAACCAAAACCAAATCCGAAACAAACATCACAATCCCATATCTCGCCTCCACCAAAAATACCAAATCTAATCCTAAACCCGTCACTAATCCTATAATCACAACTTCAATCCCAAATACCACTTCGGCTAACCAAAACTAACCTAAACATAATTATTACAAAACCCAATATACCAACAACAATAAAAATAACAACCAAACGCCACCCACCACCACCACCATGGCTCGGTGGTGGTGGCTAGGGGCTGCCGACACAAGGAAACAACCAAACGGAACCCAAAACTTATCCAAACAACAAAAAAAACAACTCCACTCGTCACCCAACTCGAACCAAACATCAAATAAGCTAAACCCTCACCGAGTCACCGAGTTGACTCGGTGAGTCGACTCGTGTCGCGACCAAACGGACCAAGAAAACATCCACACGAGTTTCTTTTATAAAAATCTTTAATAAAACTCTTTTTATTTAACAAAAACATAAACAAAAATCGGATTTATTAAAAATTCGAAATTAGGGTTTGGGTTTTGTTAAGTTTTTATAAATAAAAACGTGATTAGAAGCTTAGGGGAGGCTCGAATACCAAAAGTACTCGCCGGAAAATGGGTTTTGGCCGGAAAAGTACAAATACCGAATCTACAATTGTAGATCTAGGGCGCGTGAGGGTGTTTGAGACGAAACGGGTTGCGGGGATGAGTCGGGGATGTCCCGATCTACAAGATGGTATGGGTGGTGTAACGTGAGGTGGCCGGAAAATTTTCCGGTGACCGGAATAAGGGGCGGCGCCGGCGAAGGAGTAGGGTGGCCGGATTTAGAGAGAGAAAGAAGAGAGAGGGAGGAGAAGTGTGTGTGTTTTTGGAGTGTGTAAAATGAATTAAGGGTGTAGGGTGGGGGTATATATAGGTGGAGTGTTAGGGATGGGTTTTAGCTAATCTTCTTCATAAAACGGTTCGGGACTCAAATGACATAGCAAACGGACTCGAAAAATTATAAAACTTGCGCCATCGTTCTCGAAATAGTTTTTCCAATAAAATCAAGCATAAACTTCATAGTTTTTCTCAAACTCATAATAAATCAAATAATTTGGCAAGTGAAACAAATTCGAGTTTTTCTAGGTTGTGCTGAGCTAGTCTACAAATAAATTCTCGTTCCTAATATATCTCACGCTCTTCAAATCAAATTTAACATGCTTTAAAGTTTTAAAACGTTTCAGGCTCTAAAAATAGAAGTTTGGCTAGGATTAGGTTTTAGGAAAAATACCAGGTGTTACATAACATACATCATATTTAGAAATCCGTCCCGGATTTAGTCTTGGTCACCAGTCCCGGTTTTGAAGAGTTTTGGGTACTTGCGTTTAAACTCATCCTCGCGTTCCCAAGTGTACTCAGGTCCTCTCTTGGAATTCCAACGAACTTTCACAAGAGGGATACGACTCTTCTTCAATCGCTTAATCTCGCGATCCATAATCTCAACAGGTTCTTCCACAAAATGTAACTGTTCATCTATCTCAATCTCATCAAGCGGAATCACCGTGGTCTCATCAACCAAACACTTCTTCAGATTGGATACGTGGAAGGTAGGATGAACTCTACTAAGTTCAGGTGGCAATTCCAACTTATATGCCACAGGACCAATCCTTTCTACAATCTTGAAAGGTCCAACATATCTAGGGTTCAGCTTTCCTCTTTTACCGAACCTGATCACACCTTTCCAAGGTGATACTTTCAACATAACCCGATCTCCTACTTGAAACTCCAGGGGTTTACGCCTCACATCTGCGTAACTCTTCTGACGGTCACGGGCTACTTTCAATCGTTCCTTAATCTGAGCAATCTTCTCAGTCGTCTCTCGGACTAAGTCCGGACGGATAAGCTGTGCTTCTCCTACTTCATCCCAACAAATGGGCGAACAACACTTTCGACCATAAAGTGCTTCGAACGGTGCGGCTTTAATACTTGCATGATAACTATTGTTGTAGGAAAACTCAACTAAAGGCAAATGGATATCCCATCCATTTCCGAAATCTATCACACACGCACGTAGCATATCTTCCAAAGTCTGAATGGTTCTCTCGCTTTGACCATCGGTCTGTGGATGGTAAGCGGTACTCATATCAAGTTGTGTTCCAAACGAGTTCTGAAGTGACTGCCAAAACTTCGAAGTAAACCTGCTATCCCTATCGGATATGATAGACACAGGTACCCCATGTCGAGAGACTATCTCTTTCACGTAGAGTCTAGTCAGCTTATCCATACTATAGTTCTCCTTAATCGGCAAAAAGTGAGCAGATTTCGTCAATCGATCGACTATTACCCAAATAGCATCGAATCCAACAGAAGTCTTAGGTAACTTAGTGACAAAATCCATCGTAATCCTCTCCCATTTCCATTCTGGGATCTCAGGTTGCTCTAGCAAACCAGACGGTTTCTGATGTTCGGCCTTTACCTTGGCACAGGTAAGACACTTACGAACATAATCAGCAATCTCAGCCTTCATATTGGGCCACCAATACAACTTCTTCACATCCTGATACATCTTATCAGATCCTGGGTGAATAGAATACTTAGACTTATGAGACTCAAGTAAAATCAAATCTCTTAGTCCTCCAAACAAAGGCACCCAACTTCTTCCTTTGTAACACAAAGTTCCATCCGTTCGTTTCTCCAACTTCTCTTTCTCAATCATTCCATCAAGTTTCTCTTCCTTGAGATTTCCTTGTCTCACTACTTCTTCTTGAGCTTGCAAAATCTGAGCGGGTAAATTCGAATTGATCGTCATCACCAAAGCTCGAACTCGTAGTGGCTTCAACCGTTCCTTTCGGCTCAAAGCATCAGCCACAACGTTCGCTTTTCCAGGGTGATATCGAATCTCACAATCATAATCACTCAACGTCTCTAACCATCGCCGTTGTCGCATGTTCAACTCCTTCTGATCCATGATATGCTGTAAACTCTTGTGGTCGGTAAAGACAACACACTTCGTACCATAAAGGTAATGTCTCCACAACTTAAGCGCAAAGACTACAGCTCCTAATTCCAAATCATGAGTGGTATACTTCTCCTCATGAGTCTTAAGCTGTCGGGAAGCATATGCCATAACTTTCCCTCGTTGCATCAAAACTGCTCCTAATCCTTGATACGATGCATCACAATACACCTCAAAATCTTCTACTCCATCAGGCAAAGCCAATATCGGTGCGCTACAAAGCTTCTGTTTCAAAATCTGAAACGCTTTCTCTGCTTCATCTCCCCATTCGTACTTCTTATCCTTGTGAGTCAACGCTGTCAACGGTTTGGATATCTTGGAGAATCCCTCAATGAATCTCCTATAATACCCAGCCAATCCTAGAAATTGACGAATTTCTGTGGCATTAACAGGCGTTGCCCATTTCTCAATAGCCTCAATCTTAGCGGGATCTACATGTAATCCTTCTCTATCGATTACATGACCTAAAAATTGTACCTTGCGAATCCAGAACTCACACTTAGAGAACTTCGCGTACAATTGCTCGTCCTTGAGCAAGCTAAGAATCGTCACCAAATGTTGCTTATGCTCCTCCTCACTCTTGGAGTAAATCAAAATATCGTCGATAAAGACTATCACGAACTTATCCAAATAAGGCTTACATACTCGGTTCATGAGATCCATAAATACTGCAGGCGCATTGGTCAAACCAAATGGCATAACTTGAAACTCATAATGACCGTAACGGGTCCTAAACGCCGTCTTGGGAATATCCTCTTCCCGAACTCTGAGTTGGTGATAACCAGATCTCAAATCTATCTTAGAGTAGTAACTCGATCCTTGCAATTGATCAAACAGATCATCTATCCTTGGTAGCGGGTAACGGTTCTTCACCGTCAACTTATTCAACTCACGGTAATCAATACACATCCTAAACGATCCATCCTTCTTCTTCATAAACAATACCGGAGCTCCCCAAGGCGAAGAACTAGGCCTAATGAATCCTTTATCCAGCAATTCCTGCAATTGCTTGGACAATTCCTCCATCTCCGATGGTGCTAGTCGATACGGCGCACGCGCAACAGGTGCGGCTCCTGGAACTAAATCGATGCGAAACTCCACTTGTCGAGCTGGCGGAAGGCCCGGCAAGTCTTCAGGAAATACCTCAGGAAAATCATGCACTACAGGAACATCCTTGAGTCGCTTCTCTCCCGACTCCTTCTTAGCCACATGAGCTACGAATGCATGATATCCTTTCTCGATGTATTTCATGGTCTTAATACACGATATGATGTTCAGGCAAGTTCCACTCCTATCGCCTCGAACAATCAAAACCTCTCCATCGAAAGGGATATGAACAACTCGT
>LBNU01020521.1:39814-53013 GCA_014162995.1 Artemisia annua | reverse complement strand
GTTGTTATGATTCATGTTCATTCGTTCTATATTAACCGATTTCGATGTCTCTAACACTTAGCTTTTGCGAATTACCTTTATATGTGATTAAGACGAAGTTAAAAACAAAATAAAGCATTTTCACAATTTAGTTTGAAGCATGAATCAATAATACGAAATATAATTTACATACGGAAACAAATACACACGAAGACACACAAAACATGGGTTGCCTCCCAAGAAGCACTTTTCTTTATTAATGAGTCTTGTAGCTAGACTCGAGGCCTTGCCTCGTTACGTGACCTCTTGTTGAGTTACCCCCTCATTCAAAATGTCTTTGGTGGGTCTAGTCTTATATGCTTTCTCGAATTTCTCCCCATCCGGATCATAGAGAGTGAGCTTGATGTGCCATTGCCCATCTCCCTCTTTGGGTGGCTTCTTCCAATCCCATTTTTCCTTATCTTCCTCACTTTTCCACTTATTCATCCTTAGATTGATTGGTAAGGTTCCTAAGAATTCTACCATCTTTCTAAAGACAAGAGGATCCTCAAACGGGTCTAATTCAATGTCCCCAGCCAATAGTTGTTCTACCAATTGAGTTCGGTTTATAAAATCCTTTTCTAAATAGAATGGCCTTTGAGGTCCTATGAAATCACCGTTTACCCAAGGTCCGTATCTAGAGGGTCTCCTATCCAATTCTACCCAAGGAGGAATAGGTTCCTTACCGGTGTCGTAGGCATGCTTCTTAACATCATACACGGATCTATTTTCCCCCTCTCCTACCGCTATCTTAGACGCTTTACAATCTATCAATGCACTAGCGGTCGCTAAGAATCCTCTTCTATTAACAAAGGGCACCTAGGGTCACTTTTCATATCAAGGACGTGGAAATCGGCTGACAAGGTCCTTTTCCCTACACTCACTAACACGTCTTTAACTACTCCAACGGGATAAGCAATACTCCCGTCCGCTAGGCCTATTAGTACTTCCGTATCCTCCATTCTTCCTAGCTTAAGACTTTGATAAATAGAAATTGGGATTAAGTTGAGACTTGATCCTAAATCGGCTAGCGTATCAAAGGTCTTGGAGTCTCCTATCCTACAAGGTAACACAAATATACCCGGGTCGTCCATCTTTTTGGGTAAATTGTTTTGAACAAAGGCGGTCCCATTCTTTCCTAACTTAAGTTTCTCCTCATACTTATCTAAGAGGGCATTATAGTAAGGGGCTCGGGCCAAGACATCGATAACCGGACGCTCAAGGTGAAGTTCCTTAAATTCCTCTCCATGGTTGAGGCAGAAATTTGACGTTGAACTTTGACAAGAGTGTGAGTGGTTCATTGTCAGGAACATCATAACCAAGATCAATGAAATAGTCCAAGATTTCCAATTCAGTCAGCATCGGATGATATTCATCATAGGTTGGTGTCATGAGAGCTGCACGAAGAGTGTCGTAGTCAATGTTGTATTCTTGACGTTCCAGCTTAACTGTGAAAGATCTGTCGTCCAGATTGGCCTTAGCAGAATGCCAGAACTGATGGATGTAGAAAGATGGTATTGATGCAGATTTGGTGAGGAGAGGTTTGCATGGATGAGCCAGGAGAATATTCTTAACAATCTTGCATGTGTCAGCTGGTATGCTGAGCTTGTTGAAGTCGATGTGTAGATTGTTCTGGTCAAACTTTACATTGTAGTCGTGAGGGAGAAATTCACCAAGTGTGAGTAGTGGTAGGTCCTGTTGTTGTTGTAGGATTGATTCGTCTTGTTGAGCCATTTGTGTTCCGAAAGTGTCATGTCATGTAATCAAACATTTAGATGTGTTAGTAATTAGTCTGAGTTCACTAGTGATATTCAATCATATTTGATGCAATCGTGGTCCGTTTAATTACTATCAGATAAATGATGTTATTATTACTCAACATGTAGCTTTGAAGATTTTTCATTTAAGGGCATACAAGTTTTAATGTAACATGTTAATTCACACAACACAATCACAAATTAACCAACATTCTCACAACATACGTATACATGACCGTTCATTCAATCATTCATGATTTCGAAAATTTTACAAACATATGAACACTTAACGAATTTGATGATAATGATCTCGAAAATATGTTTAAGAAAGTTCTCGAAAGCTATCACTAATAAAGATCTCGAAAAAATGTTGTGGACAAAAGATTTCGAAAAACATTTCCAAAGGAAAGATTTCGAAAAAATCACTGTTCATAAAAAGATTTCGAAAATCTTTATTACAAAAGATTTCGAAAACATTTATACATATTTTCTCGATAATCTCTGAAAAGATTTCGAAATTCAATTTTCTCGAAAATTTTAATGAGATATTTCAAAACCTTCAAGATTTTCTCGAAAAAGAAAAGATCTCGAAAATTTTAAAAGATCTCGAAAAAAATTTTTAGAGAAAAGATTTCGATAATTTTTCTCGAAAATTTTCTCGAAATTTTTTTCGAAAGGATTCTTATACAAGAATCTTTCGAAATCTTTGTAGTCATACGTTTTTTGAGAAATCCTTGTATCTTTTGAGTGTAGCCTGTATATAAATTGATAAATAGCAGTTAGAAACACAAATTGGCAAAACACAAAAGATTTCGAAAAAACATACGAGACTCAAGATTATCTAGATCATGCTCTGTTGTGAATTCAAGTAATAGAACACATGTAAACATCAATTAACACTTATAAGAACATGTTTTGACAATTTAATTAGCCTAAAAAACACTCAAACGAAAAGCCCCAATTATGAACATGAACCCTAATTTATCTAGATCGTGCACACTGTTGTATTGTTACAATTAACTATCCTAGGCATGTTCTAAACACTTAAACAAACAAATCCCACCAATAATATCAACAAAAACATCACTCAATCAAGAAAACCCAATTCGACTTAAACCCCAATTTTCGAAATCAATCCTAATGTATAAACTGTTATAATTAGGCATAAGGGACATGATTATATGACGTTTATAGATAAAAGCCCTATGATTTCATTACCTAAAACACATTCGTACATAAGGAACGAGATTTTCGAAAACCCAAGTTCTTAAATTCTAAATTACACGAAATCTAGCCATCTAAAATCTAATTAATTGAAAACCATATCTTAGATTAGGCTAAGGAACGTGAATTCACTTACGGTTTTGAGATCAAGAGCACGAATTTGATGTTTGATTATGAGCCGTTTGATAAAAATGGGGTGTTTATTATTTTTATTTATTTATTTTTTTTTGGAATAATAAATAAAAATAATAAACACCCCATTTTTATCAAACGGCTCATAATCAAACATCAAATTCGTGCTCTTGATCTCAAAACCGTAAGTGAATTCACGTTCCTTAGCCTAATCTAAGATATGGTTTTCAATTAATTAGATTTTAGATGGCTAGATTTCGTGTAATTTAGAATTTAAGAACTAGGGTTTTCGAAAATCTCGTTCCTTATGTACGAATGTGTTTTAGGTAATGAAATCATAGGGCTTTTATCTATAAACGTCATATAATCATGTCCCTTATGCCTAATTATAACAGTTTATACATTAGGATTGATTTCGAAAATTGGGGTTTAAGTCGAATTGGGTTTTCTTGATTGAGTGNGGGGGGGGGGGGGGGGGGGTGTTTGTTTTGTTTAAATTTTTGAAACTTTCACCATTTGGCAATTTAAGTCCCTTAACTACTAACTCAACCAATTAACATGTCCTAAAGAGTAATTTTAACGGTTGAACATAAACGACAGTTAATGGTAATGACATGTATTGCTAATAAAGAAGTAAAAGGAAAAAGAAATGATACGAGATAACCTTTGATGTTCCACCATTGCAAAATAACATCATAACTACAATGAAATATGCAAGTACACATGTTTGCACAAGATTTAGAAATTTTGAAGAACATTTTCTCCCCGTCAACACTTGGTGTGAAAATTTTGAAATTTTTGATAAACCAAAGTGTTGACGAAGATTGTGTACGAGCATTTGAACCACTTGGAAATTGTAAAATCTTTTTGTATTTTTGAATATTTTTTGATTTTGTATTTTGTTTTTGAAAGAAATATTTACAAAGATAGTTTTAGTATTTGACTCGGTTAATTGTTTTCAAGAAAAGATTGTAAATCCTCTGGAGTCAATCACCGCATACCAATCCGGTGAACTAATTCAGTAAACCTTCCCGGGGGTAGTGGTTTTGTGAACAAGTCTGCCAGTTGGTATTCAGTACCCACAAAGTATAACTCAATTGTACCCTTTTCAGCATGCTCCTTGATGAAGTGATAACGGAGATCGATGTGCCTAGACTTTGAATGCAGAACCGTGTTGCACGAGATTGCTATCGCACTTTTCGAATCACAATACATTGGGATCTTGTTGAATAAGTAACCATAGTCCATTAGTTGTGTACGCATCCAAATGACTTGTGCACAACAAGCAGACATGGCTACATATTGAGTTTCTGTTGACGATAGTGATGTGCAATCCTGCTTCTTTGACTGCCAAGACACGAGTTTATCTCCAAGAAACTGCAATCCACCAGAAGTACTTTTGCGTGTATCTACACACCCTGCATGATCAGCATCTGAAAAGGCTATTAGTTCAAAACTGGAATCCTTTGGATACCAGATCCCGAAATGAATGGTTCCCTTTACGTATCGAAGGATTTTCTTAGCCTCATTGAGGTGACGTTCGGTAGGACTGGACTGATATCGAGAGCACATAAATACAGCAAATACAATATCTGGTCTGCTAGCGGTTAGGTACATCAGTGACCCAATAATACTTCGGTATTTTGTGGGGTCAACTGGTTTCCCATGTGGATCCGCATCTAATTTGGTTGTGTTGGCCATAGGAGTATTGTATGTATCTCAACTGGACATTCCATGTTTCTTAATTATCTCAAGAGCATATTTGGACTGATTTAGGAAAATTCCACGGGGAGACTGATGAACTTGTAGTCCCAAAAAGAATGTAAGTTCACCCATCATAGACATTTCAAAATTTTGTTTCATTAATTTGGCAAAAGCGTTTGAATACTTTTTGTTTGTTGAGCCAAAAATAATGTCATCGACGTATATTTGCACAATTAAGATATCTTCCCCGTGTTTTTGAATAAACAAAGTTGGGTCTAGCAAGCCTTTTGTAAAAGAGTTAGCAAGCAAGAAAGCAGTAAGTTTATCATACCACGCCCTTGGGGCTTGTTTGAGACTGTAAAGAGCCTTCTTAAGTCTGTAGACATGGTTCGGGTGCTCTGGGTCAACAAATCCCTCTGGCTGACTGACGTATACTTCATCACGTAATTCTCCATTCAGAAATGCCGTTTTCACATCCATTTGATAGACGACCATGTTTTTGTGAGCGGCGTATGCAAGAAATATCCGTATAGCTTCAAGTCTAGCCACTGGTGCGGAAGATTCCTCAAAGTCAATTCCTTCCTCCTGAGTATATTCTTTAGCAACTAAGCATGATTTGTTACGAATAACATTGCCTTCTGCATCCAACTTGTTTTTCCAAATCCATTTTAGCCCAATAACATAAACTCCATCTGGTCGTTCAACTAATTCCCAAACTTCAAGCCTTTTGAATTGTTGATATTCCTCTTGCATTGACTCAATCCAATTGTCGTAACTGAGAGCCTGTTTGATGTTCTTAGGTTATTCCTAACAAACGGTTAGAGCATAGATGCAATGTTCGGCATCAGAATGAAGTTTTTGTCTAGTCATGACTGGAGCTCTTGGATGACCAATAATGTTGACGAGTGGATGGTCACGAGTCCAATGATGTGTTTAAGGGTGAGGGTTATGGAACTGCTGCATATTAGTTGGTTACAAATTGCGTGTCGGCGACTCAGCAATATCAGAAAGGTTTGGGTTCGGAGCAAACGGATTGAAGAACGCATTTGGATCATAATTTGCGGGTTCGGGTAGTTGTTGTTGGTTCAGATCTTCAGTTGGGTTGTCGGTATTGAAAGCGGTTTGTTCTTCTAGTGTTGGAGATTCAGCTGGGGGTGCATCTGGTGTTACAGTTGTTGATGTTGTAGCCGTTGTATCAGGTACTTGAACAATATCAGGTTGAGCAGCGGAATCAGTGGATACATCTGGTGCACGAGTCTCAAATGAATCATCGAACAAAGGAGAAAACAAAGTTTCCCATTCATGACGAGTTAGTGACAAAGGTTCAGCTGAAGAATCTGTAGGGTTTAGACGGTTGATTGCGGGTACTAAGCTGTTTTGCTCAGAAGCCATTTCTGTGGGTTCATCGAAATTAGCATGAATAGTCTCCTGAATCTCTCTAGTATGACGGTTGTAGATTCTGAAACCTTTTGAGTTTTCACAATATCCAATGAAGATACCGACGTCCGCTTTTGCCTTAAGCTTTCCAAGATCTTCACGTAGTAATAAGCCTATCGTTTCTCTTGGTTTATGTACTTTCACAACTTACAATCCGAACGCAAACACTTGTTAAAGTTACGGTGTGACTTTGTGATATTTATTGATCATACAACGATTTTGGGTGTAACATGCAGTTGAGACGGCTTCAGCCCAAAGATAATATGGTAATTGAGCATTAATGAGCATCGTTCGTGCGGCTTCCACTAACGTTCTGTTGCGTCTTTCGACCACTCCATTCTGTTCGGGAGTCTGTGCAATTGAGGTTTGATGTTCAATTCCCACTTTCTCAAAATAATCACGAAGGGTTTGGTTCTTGAATTCAGTTCCATTGTCCGTTCTTATGATTCTGACAGTGTTGCGGAGTTGGACTTGAATTTTCGTGAGAAAGGTGATAATCATTGACGGAGCTTGATCTTTGCTTCTAAGAAAGTAAACCCAAGTCCACTTGGAGAAGTCATCAACAATCACAAGAATATACCTTTTCCTATTGATCGTTTGTACGCGCATTGGTCCACATAAATATATATGAAGAAGTTGAAGAACATGATCAGTGCTCGGTTCTGGTTTAGAGTTGAGGTGTGCACGTTTGCTCTTTCCTTGTTCACAAGCGGGACATAAGTGATCTTTTGCATATCAGAACCTTGGAATACCATCTACTAGTTTATGGAGAGCCAGATCAGTCATAGTTCGGAAGTTGAGATGAGACATGCGTTGGTGCCATAACCAGGATTTTGACGATTCTGCCTTAGAAAGTAAACATATGGGAGAGGAAGCGGTCATGCCTGACATTGAAATTGTATAAAGACTGTTTCCACGTGAGCCGGACATAAGATCATTTCCTTGTAAATCACGAACAAAGCATGTTTTCTCCCTGAATGCAACTTCCAGATCACCATCACAAAATTGACCAACTGAAAAAAGATTGTGACCAAGGCCTTCGACATAATAAACACGACTAATTTCGATATTCCCACTGAAGTAGTCCCCATACCCCATGATTGCAGCGAAATGATCATTCCCGAATCTGACAGTTCCTATAAACTTTGAGACAAAGTTCTTAAGCAGTTTGAGATTTCCTGTCATGTGTCGGGAGCATCCGCTATCAACAATCCAAAGAACAATTTGCACCACCTACATCACATGAAAGAGACGACGATGGTACAATGGTAAGGGTGCAACCCAATGAAGTTGTGGGTTCCGTTGGGTCAGAAGCACATATATTAGCATTTTAGGAATCCATCTAACATTATGTGTCCTCTGTAACCAACGTTGCCAATTCCAACTAGATTTAGCCTTCTTTTTATCAAATTCAGTTAGGGTTGGCTTTATCCTAGAGGTATTGTTCGCAACTACTGGGTTGACTACATCATTCTTAGAAACTACACAGGGCATTGGTCCTAGCACAGATTTAGAAGCATTAGTGGGCCTAGATTTTCTACCTAATGTACGTTTCTTAAAACGAGATAAAAGAGAACTAGCAACACATTTAGAATGATCACCAGATAACATACTATTACGACAAAACACACAAGAAGCATCAACATTCAAAACATTCAAAGGTTCATCATTCGTTACACAAAGATTAGAATTACAATTTGCCAAATCAGAATCTAAATCTAGTGCAAGATGAGTTTTATTCAAAGTCCTAGGGTGTTCTTCTACTTCAATGGCTTCTAGTGTCGCTCTTTTACGTTGCAAAATCCTATTCTTCCATTTCATACTTTTACGCTTGGATCTGCTAACACTAGGAGTGGCAACTATTCCTGTAGAAGTGGAAGGATCCAAGTTAGACTTCTTAGTTTGTTGTGCTTTGTTTGTTATGTCTAATGAGTACATTCCTAGAGCAATTACTCTAGTGTTCACAGATTTCCCTTTATCAAGTTTACTTATTTTCTCTTTCAACTCAATGATCATGTGCATTTTGTCTTGTATGTCGCTGTCGAGTTTTCTATTGATACGGAAGTATTCATCACGACTCTTTTTCCAAAATTCTGTAACTTCTCGCAATTCTGCAATTTCCTTTTCATATTTTGAAATTTGGCTTTTTAATTCCTCATTTTCGTTTTGAAAAGATGTTGAAGTTTTTAAATTTTGCAATTCCAGTTCGAAATCAAGACTTTGGTTTTGACACCATTCAAGATTTTTGTTGAGTTGGAAAATCTCATTTGAAAGTTTGTTTTGCACATCATCATTGTGTTTTCGGAGATAAACGTTTTCATCTTTTAATGTCTCAACTTGTTTAGATAACAACTCAATATCAGCACAATGATCATCAACAAACATAGAAGAACCAGATTCATAAAGAGAATTCATAACCACAGATATTACATCAGCACAAAGAACACGTTCCAAGAGTCGATCAGATTCTTTTTGTAAAAATTGATTTTGACGTTTGAGGTTGAAGATTTCTTTTTCAGAATCGTGAAAGACATTAAGAATTGTTTTGACTTCCATGTTAAGTTCATTTTCCCATTTATTAGCATAAAACTTCAAGCGTTGAACACTGGGAGAGAACTGTGTAAGAAACATTTCTCTTTTTTCTTTAGCAGCCGGTGATTGAAAAGTGGCTACAGTAAGTTCAGTATTTCTGTCAATAGCATTTTCCAACAATTTAAGTTCAATAGAAAAATTCTTGTAATGACGAAATAAAGTAGAATCAGAAAGCATGCTAAGTTTCTTTTGAATATGATTGTTCTTTTGAAGAACATTTTCTAAGCGTGTTTCTTGATCTGCTTTATTTTTGAACAGTTTAAGTTGTGTTTGACAGTGTTCAAGTTCCCGAGTTAATGCCACATTCTTTTCTTTTAGCTTCGCATTCAGAGATTGACATTGGATATTCTGCTTGTGACTGAGCATAAGTAAGTGTCTTAGATCAGATTCTGAGTCAGACAAAGGTTCAGGTTGTTCAATTTGATCCTTGGTATCATGTTCAGTTAGTATAATTGTGTCATCAAATGTAACAACCGGGTTTATTGAATCATTATCATCAAATAAAACCTCTGTGGACATTTGATTGACGACATGTGTAGGTAAAAAGTAATCAATTTGAACATCTTGTTCCTCTTCTGAGATAGAAACTGAGGAAGAGCCAAAGTCATGTATTAGGCAAGGTGTAGAATCATCTGCCTGATACATGTCATCGGTGTCATAGATTGGACCGGAATCACTTACCTGGTCTTCATGTGTGTCTGGCATCAGAATCATATCATCGGTTCCATCAAATACAGTTGGTGAGGACTCTGCTTCATGCTGAAGAGCGGAGAGATAGGCTGTCAGATAGTATGAGCTTCCATGAGATGAACCAGATGTCTGATGCTTAAATGAAGAGTCTTCTCCGAGATGCACAAGGTTTGACAGACGGTCTTCCAGATAACTCTGAATTGTAACTGGTTGAGCCGGGAGAATGGTTTTCATGAACTTACTTCGCAAGCATGACTTAAGTAACTGATTCATTCGTCGATCATGATGTGTCTGATGTATGGTTTCAAGATGCTTCCACATATCATGAGCACAATTAGCAAAATCCAATGTAGAGTAGATTGAATTTGGTAGACCGAGAGTGATATACCAACTTGCTTGGTAGTCAGCTTCATGTTGTTCAAGGTCATGACCCGTCAAAGTGTCTTTGGTTTGTAGTTCAATGAATCCTGATTAGTCAGCAATGAATTTCATCTGATATGGTCCTTGAAGAATGGATTTCAGTACGAGATCAGCTTGTGGACGATTAGCAACCCATTTCAAAAAATTCCGTTTCCAGGTAACGTAATTTCTGTTAATCAACATTGGAGGATTTGTTTCATTTCCAAAGAGTAAGACATCAATAGGGTTTGTGCTGAGAGGTGGAGTATAAGGATGGTCTGAGTACGGAAGGTAAGACATGATGAATGACTTGTGTGAATGGATCTTGTAGAAGGTGTAAGTGTTATGCCAATACTCCAATTCTTGAAAAACTATCCCAAGTATGTTTCCAAAGCTTAAAATGTTGAGTATTTCGAAAATCAGTCAAAGTGGCAAAGATTTCGAAAAAATGTAAAAGATTTCGAAAAAGTTCAAAAGATTTCGAAAAAAAAATATTTTATCGAGAAAATTTTTGCAACTTTTTCGCGAAATTTTTCTGTTGTGGTATTTTGAAAAGTTCTCGAAAATTATGAAAAGATTTCGAAAGTTTTCCGAGAATCTCGAAAATCAAAAGATTTCGATACACCAGAAAAGATCTCGAAAATTCAAAATTTTCGAAAAAATTCTTATAATTTTCGAAATTATACAATACCGGAAATATCCAACGAGTCGAAGTGTTTCCTTTCTTATACAAGAGAGAAAAGCACTGAGTAACCAACGAAAACACCTTAGGAGCAACAACAAAAGATCTCGAAAGTTAGGGTTTTAAATTTTCGAAAAAAGTACACTTTTTGGCCGAATTTTGTTTTTGACAAAAGCAATCCAAAAACACTTTTTTATTCCAAGATTCTTGTACAACTAGCTTTAAAATGATGAAATCTTAAAGAAAGTTGCAAACTAGAACAACTTTTTCAAAATTTGAAGAATCTCGAAAAATTGTACAAATGTGTACGAATCCAAATTTTTTGTAAAAATTTGAAACTTTTTTGGTTGTTTTAGTTTATAACACAAGTTTTGATGAAAAAGATGTGATAAAAACACGAAACAAACAAGAAAGTATCAAGCTTTTCACAAAAAGTACGAATAAAAAAGAGGGTTTTGGATCGTTGGAATCAAAAACAAAAGTTACACCTACTATTTGGCGTTTGATACCACTTTTTAGGTCACCATTTTGTAAACACAAGTATAGATTTGATAGAAATGAGATGAGAAATAGAGTTTGGTTGATTAGATCAATATGAAGATGAAAAGTGCAAGAGTTTCTTTAGATATATGAAATAACCAACAAGAGAAGAGATTACATATGAGGTCCTATTTATAGGATGGAGCTAGGGCAACATCCCTTCTCCTTTCCCTTCTCTTAAACGTTTGGGCTTTAGGCCCGTTGGACGAGTATTGGACTCATCCTAAACCATTACATATTTAATCAACTTAGCAACCTATTACAAATGTTGAAATAACCGAGACTTGACTAAAATGTAGAAAAACTTAGGTTCTAACAACTCTCATCTCTCAGGTGTCATAGAATTATATCTCATAAATGGAAATGGACAATATCTCTCACTAGCTGCATAGCAAATAGATTACAATAGGCTTGGGAGAGGATCAATTACTCCTCCACTAGGCGTGTGCACCTAAGATAAACTATCAAAGAGGGCTTTCCAAAGGGTTGTAACGTAAGGTGTAGGGATATGATAAACACGGTTTGGTTGGAATAAAGGGTATTTTACTGGTGGCAAGTTGATTATCATGATCAAATACATGTACTATACAATGTTGCTAAGCCAAGACTCGACTCAACTTAAGCTATAAACAAAATAACAAAAACATAAATAAATATAAAAAGAAACGGGATGGTAGTCCGTAAGTTTTTTCTACTTTTCGTTTTCTCATTTTTTGGTATTTTTCTTGATTTTTTTTATTTTTCTTGATTTTTCGATTTTATTTTATTTTATTTATTTTTATTTGTTTATTTTTTTTTTGCATACACTCTTACCCTACCATCCAAAATAATACATCATAGGGGAGTTGCATTCCCCTTACACTTGAACTTTTACATAACTTTACAATTACTATTCTAATTACTCGAATTAAGATAATCGAAAAACTTGGAGTACCTTTAAAATATTTCGCACATATGGGGGTAATAATGTTGTTCTTCCCCATTAATCCATTAAAACACACCCATGAGTCCCAATCGTCCAAAAACAATATGTACAAGATATGACTCGACTTAGCAACCATGTAATCAATTAGATAATTAACAAAGGGTTTAACAAATGTTGTCACAATAATGCACTAAAGGTGAGTGCATACAAGGTAGGCTAAGGCGATTTGGGTGTACATTTAAGTGGGGTGTGACAAATTCTCACTTTGAGTAAGATGCTCAAGGGTCGAAATGAAAAGATAGGCTCTGAGGGGTGTACTAGGGGTATCGTGTACCAAAAATGGGTACAACGCAAAGGGTGTGGGAGAATTACTTGACCAATGTAGCCAATGTAATTATAACCAAAACACGAGTGTAAAAACAAGGGTTAATCCTAATGCTTCTTATCATGTAGTAGATCTAACTACACGATTGTAGTCTCACTTGTTGATTTGAGATGGTCCTAACGCAAGTTCTAGAATCTAAGTGCTACCGGTACACACATCATAGCATCAAAGATGAATGCTTTTCCTAACAATTCTAGGGACGAAGGGTGGAAAATGTTTTTAGTAGTAAGTTTTTTTTGTGCTAGTCATATAGTTTCCTATCTGAGACGCTTATTAGGACCAAAGTTTCACTTTAAAATGTTGTAAAAAATTTTAAATTGGCACTAAAATTGCCCTAACAAATATTTCTCTTGTTTTTATTACAAATTTACTATCAAACAAACAAAAATCAAGCGTAATTGTATTCTCTACGGTGTCTTCATTTAGCCCCCTTACACTTAAACTGAGCAATGTCCCCAATGTTCACATAGAAGATGTAAAAGTAAAGAAAATGAAAGAATGAAACAAAATACTCCCCTGATTCATTTGGTGTGGATAGTGAGGTAACATGGTTAGATCTTCTTCCAAGAAAGATGAACGCTCAATGCTTCCCTTCCAAAATATAAATCATCTTCTTGTCCAAAATAACCTGTTAACCTGAAAAAGAATAAAGGCGAACCTCGCATAAAATCGGCGGTGTAATCTATAATAGGATATAATGCTTGTGGAATGAAT
>LBNU01020521.1:29701-39806 GCA_014162995.1 Artemisia annua | reverse complement strand
TTTGGTGTGGATAGTGAGGTAACATGGTTAGATCTTCTTTCAAGAAAGATGAACGCTCAATGCTTCCCTTCCAAAATATAAATCATCTTCTTGTCCAAAATAACCTGTTAACCTGAAAAAGAATAAAGGCGAACCTCGCATAAAATCGGCGGTGTAATCTATAATAGGATATAATGCTTGTGGAATGAATGTTTTTGCAGAATTCCTGGAGATTATAAGTTAGAGAATTAACAAAACTATTTATGATTCCGAAAGAAAAAAAAAACTTTCAAAAATTGCAGAAAATTACTGCCTGACGCCGTCAGAAATGATCTGATAGAATTCTCATGTTAAGTTTCCGGAAAATTTCTGGAAAAAACTATACCTCACTTCCTGGAATTCCTGCAAAAATTCATTACGACTCGATACAAGCATTTGACTCAAACAAGTACTAATATGTATGTTAACTTACATTGTTATGATTCATGTTCATTCGTTCTTATAAACTGATTCAGATTTCCCTTACAGTTATGTTTTGCAAAATACCTTTATATGTAGTTAAGACGAAGTTAAAAACAAAATAAAGCATTTTCACAAGTTAGTTTGAAGCATGAATCAATAACAAGAAAAATAACCTACATACGGAGACAAATAAAATCAAACAAACAAATAGAGAAACACACAAAGCTTGGGTTGCCTCCCAAGAAGCGCTTTTCTTTATTAACGAGTCTTGTAGCTAGACTCAAAGTCACGGGTTCTACGTTTTTTCCGTTTTGCTTCTCCATTGCCTCTCTAATCATCCTAACAACCTCCATATCAACTTTGTACCTAGGTCTGAGGTTCAAGCAATCTTTATAATATAGGCTTCTCTTATTCCAAACATAGTCCATGACTTTCTCCTTATCCTCATTATTGATGTCCTCAATTGCACCCATGTAATCTTTGTCTAACCGAGGTACAAATCGAAATGCTTTTGCCTTATAGGGCATTCTATTGGTGATTCTATCAATGTTATTAGAAAACTGAACCGTGCCTTTTAAACGATCATTCTCCAATTTGGACACCTTAACAAATGGTTTACCTAAGACTGCTAGGTCACCATATTATTGCATAAACAACCAAAGATAAATAAAGAAGAAACTAGAATAGAGAAGAAGAGTGTGGAAGGAACTCAAGAATGTATGTAATGAAATGTGTTATTGCAAAAGAACCAACAAGCCCTAGAATGGGCATTACATAAGCTTATATAGGGGAGTCCAAGAGTCACTAGACTCTTCCTACCATATTACACAACTAGCCCTTGGACTTCCACCTAATATGTAATAAGATCATAAACTTTCATAGTCACATGATTAAGTATAAATATAAAGCGTTCAAACATAAAACTGATATAGCAACCTAAGGGTCGGTCATCAATGGTGAGTGGTTGCGCGACGTCATCTTCTTGTTCTTTACTCTTGAGCTTTTGTAATTCCTGGACGTCTCAAAATCTGTTAGATTAGACAAAAAATTCTTTGCTCTTCAATCTTTGTTCCTTGTTGTTGAAGTGATGCATATGATGTAGTAATCCGCCTTCGGTCACTCCTTCGTCTCCAATGGTGGTACGCCATTCCAACATGCTCATACGTCTTTGAACTTTATGACTTGTGCTTACGAAATTCCCGTTCATTAAGTATGATCTTCGTCTTAAGACTTTGTAGATTCCTTTGATGTTGAATCTTTCTTTAACTTTGAGAAACTGTGATCTTTCTTTGACTTTGGATAACTTAGAACCTTTTAGGGAATCCATTGACGTAAGTATGAGCATGTGGAATCATGTGTTGGTGGTGAAGTTCCTGCAAGAAAATGGTTAGTAATAAACAACCGGCACTTACAAGTGAGAAACAGAATTTTTCACCCTCAAAATGTGGTTACTCCTTCTGCCCCTCACCAGGGCCGTTCCTAATCGGATGCCCCCGAAAGGGCTAACTCAGAAAATACCGGAGTACCCCAACGATTAGGTGAGTCGTTCGAGATCACCCTACGACTGTAGACCATCCGGCACTTACAGGTTTGGAGTTAGAATTCGTCAACAGCATAGTGTGAAGACTCCTTCTAATCCTTACCAAGGCCGTTCCTAATCGGATGCCCCCGAGAGGGCTTACACTGACATACATACGTACACCAACGATTAGGTGAGCCGCTGGAGATCACCCCGCGACTGTAGAACGCACATGGAACGTCACCGAACACACTAAGCGTAACCCACAAGGAGTTACCGAAGTGACCTGCTGTCAGGGCTGTTTGATGTTGACCCTGGCAGGATTTCCGTTCAATCATTGAGAAAACACCTAAGTGATTCCTCTCATAAACGTTCTCGGCAGATTGCTAAGATCTGCGAAGGACTCGATAATTTACAACTGGTGTCCATTGATGTAGAACAACCAGTGTAAGAAAACTAAGTGTTCCTAAGAGATCTTTGATGAATCTCGAGGCTCTAGACTCGATTAGTGCACCTATGGTTTCTTATGCGGAGATTGGGGCAGAGTCACCTATTTCAATATCAACCAACTCTAAGAGAAGGTCGATAGATTACACCGGTTCCCCGTGAGAATGAAACAAGTATCTTTTGACAGATACCTGAGTGGCTAGAAGGTTTAGTGCATTGCGTGACTGGGTCCATGACGTCTTATCTTCAATACCGATGTTACTTTTGTAACAATCAGTAGCAGATGAGGTGTACATGGTGTCTGTCCTAAGGTTGAATATATGGAGGGCTCATTTCTTTTCACCCTTTTCTTTTCTTTTCTTTTTCATTCTTCAACCCCTACTTTCCCCTTTCATTCATACCCCTTCTTTTGTATCATACCTAAGGACTTCTATTTCTAGACTATGGGAGTTGTCCTTGGGTAGATCCCTCCGGCTCTGGCGGATCATAGGACATTTTTCCTATCCTTAATCACCTTATAACTCCCTGTTGCCATAAAACCATTTACTGAAAATCTCTCGAAGTGTTTTATGAATAAAAAAACATATTTGGTTAACACCTCGAGAGTTTTACTTTTTCAGAAAGACTCCCCCTTCACATGTGCTCGACATTGTTTAAGATGAATTTGCACATGCAGGGAAGAGTGGGCACTTTTTAGAATTGATCTACTCTTAATAGACTTGTACCCGAGGGACACGTTTACGTTGCTAGTTAAATGGATCCATTATCAGCTTTTAGGTGATAACTAGCCCTAATAACTAACTTGATTTTGTTAACATTCCTCAAAGAGGAAGTTACACCCGTCATAGTACTTATCTACTAAGAGTTTCTCGAAACGGTACAATCTATTCAGACAAGTCCTTATAGGACAAGTCTTTTCGATTACTGACATTTGTTGTTTCGTCAATTCTTGGGTGATAACTGAGTCGAGCTCTCATGAGATTCCTTAACTTTTCTTCATATTTTGATCACTTTTAACTTTTCTCCCCCTCAAAAATAGCATATCAAATGTTATTTTTGAAAAACTTTTGATTAAAATATGCCTTTTTTGACTCTTACAGGGAGAATTTAACAAGAACAACGTGATTGTTTAGCAAAGATGTTTTCCAAGTACTCCCCTTCAAATGTTGCATTAAATTTTGAAGGTTTTGAATTTTCGAGGGAATACTTGTTCTTTTGAGCAGAATTATGAAAAACTTTGAAAATTTGATTAATTCTACTCAAAAGTAAGAAGCCTTCGCTCCTTATATGAGGATTGAGGCACTGATGCGTACCTCAGGGTCCTTTCTTTACAAGTTCGGGTTGTGCACTGTTATTTGTGCACAAACCATAATAAATGAAAGAAAATGAAANAGCAAAGATGTTTTCCAAGTACTCCCCTTCAAATGTTGCATTAAATTTTGAAGGTTTTGAATTTTCGAGGGAATACTTGTTCTTTTGAGCAGAATTATGAAAAACTTTGAAAATTTGATTAATTCTACTCAAAAGTAAGAAGCCTTCGCTCCTTATATGAGGATTGAGGCACTGATGCGTACCTCAGGGTCCTTTCTTTACAAGTTCGGGTTGTGCACTGTTATTTGTGCACAAACCATAATAAATGAAAGAAAATGAAAATGATGTACAAAATTCAGAATACCATATGATGGAATCACAATGGAGGCTGATCAGGACGACGATATGTGAGGATGTTCGGTATGGCTTCCCGTGCTCCTATCAAGCTTTCCAGAGTTCGAACATGATGTCGGAATCTTAATCGTTGTTTGATGATGTCGATGAATTTCCGAGCTTCACGTTGATCCCTATGCACCCAGCCCACGTTCAATCCTTCTTTGTGCTTGGTCAACTTATCTTGAAGTGCAAGTAGGATCATCATGAGAGTTGCGTCTCCAAACTTCATAGTCTCCTCGTATCTCATAAAGTTGATGCTTCCTTGCGATGGAAATGCGACCCCAAATGGTTTCTTGTTGAAGGTGTAGGGTCTCATTTCATGGATGCCAGGAGTCTTATCTTCTGGTGCAGTGAGATTGAGACCAGTTTGATAACTTTCGGCTCCTAACTGAATATCTTCAACTCTTGCTCGAATAATTCTTTGACGAACGAAGAGAAGAAGGGAGTTGATGAAGTCATATTGAAGGCTGCCGAGCAGATTCTGAACTCTTCCTTGAAGCTTAAGAACGTACATGTCTTCGATGTCGTTCGGGTTCAATTTGTGGAAGTCTGCTTCGCTGAATGAGTACAACTTGTCATCACTACGTTGAACTACAATCTTTTCAAGAAAGTTGTATCCGTATCTCTTTTCTGTCTCAGGGATGTCAGTGATGGCGAGAATCCGGTCTTCACAGTAAACTGTGCCTTTTGACTTGCAGGATGCCAGTTTCCACTTATAAAACCATCTTCTCATCTCAGGCCAGTGCAGTGTACCAAATGCAGCTTCATCATTATACTTGGAGACCTTTGTACAATACAAACCTCTCATTTGCTCATGCAAGTTGTCTAGAAGATACGAAGCTGCTTTGAACTTTGTGAGAGACGAAGCATACCGATGATCAGGATCAGGGTTNCCGGTCTTCACAGTAAACTGTGCCTTTTGACTTGCAGGATGCCAGTTTCCACTTATAAAACCATCTTCTCATCTCAGGCCAGTGCAGTGTACCAAATGCAGCTTCATCATTATACTTGGAGACCTTTGTACAATACAAACCTCTCATTTGCTCATGCAAGTTGTCTAGAAGATACGAAGCTGCTTTGAACTTTGTGAGAGACGAAGCATACCGATGATCAGGATCAGGGTTTCCGTGGATCAAGTACTTCAGATCTTTGTTGAAGAAGTATTCTTTTGGGATTCTCGGAAATGCTGGAGTACCGAGAAGAGGTAACGGCTGTGTAAAATCTTGAAATTTCAGATCTTCAGGAACTGGAGTGTAGACTCTATCCCAAGCTGGCCTCTTTTCCCAAGTAATGTTTTCTGACAATGCACGGGCGACTTCCTCAACATTGTATTCGAACTCGATCTCATTAGTTGTGCATGTTTTGAATTCTGTGAAGCCTGCCTTTCGAATCTGCATCAGGTCTGACAATTGAAGTCTCTGGGTCTTCATCACTTTCTTAAGTCATTTTGTGAACCCAATAATTGATCCCTCAATTGGTGCTTCAGACTCTGGAACATCTGGGTAAGCATCAACCATGTCATCAAACCAGTTGTAAGAAGGAGCTTCTGGATTATTCCATTCAGGAGCAGGAAGGGCTGGAGCATCCTTGGGTGGTTCGTTGACATTGGTTGGAATATCGACATCTTCAAACTGAACATCTTCCATCGGTGTTTCCAACTCAGTCTGAACCTCAGTCTCTTCCATCTGAACATCTCCGGAAGACTGCCTCTGAGGAGTTTCTTTACTCTGATCTGCTTTCTTTCCTGTTGGAGGTCTAGATGAAGATCCATATGATTGTTTTCGCTTTCCTTTTGGTGGCTGATCATCAGGATCTGTGTCATCACGACGTCTCTTTGGTGGTTTAGGAGGTTGGCAAGAATCATCCTTTTGAGAGGCTTTCTTCATAGACTTAATTAAAGCTTTCCGAAGTTCTTCCTCATCAGGGTCATTAACGATTGCTTCCAGTAATTGACCCTTAAGTTCATTGACGGTCGGTTTGGCTGTCATGGGTTGAATAGTTAGTGGAGTAGTCTGTAAAGTTTGTGACACAATCTCCTTCAAATTTTCTTTGACAAGTTCTTCAAGTGTTCCAGGGAGGTTATCACGAATATACTTTCCGACTTCTCTTGGCACTCTATCCTTGACTTCTTTACCAATACCATGGTCTTTGAGCTTTTCAAGTTCCTCTTGAAGCTTGTCAACATCTATGCGTAGTGTTCTCATTGGGCTTCTACCTGCTAGTGGGTGTGACTGTGATGGAAGTGGTTGTTGCTGTGATGGTTGAGCTTGAGTTGATGTTTCAGGTTGTTTCTGAGTTGGAGCACTAATAGGAACAATCTGGTAATCGCTGACTTTGTTGGTGCTGTCGACATCCGATTCATCTTCATTGTTTTGGTCATCATTGTTACCCGCTTCATTTTCACTTTTATCATTTTCAGATTTCTTTTCTTCTTCTTCATCATCTCTTTCATCATTTTCTGATTTCTGAACTTCTTCCTCATCATCACTTTCATCATCATCCGATTCCTGAACTTCTTCATCATCACAAACCTTCACCCTTTCATTACTGCTTTCTTCCTGTTCTTGATCAGCTTCATCATCATCACCAGATTTTGTAGCAGAACTAAAAGACTGTCCGGCTTTATCTGATGTGTCACTTTGGTGTGATTCTGATAGAGTACGTGAACCAGATTCCTCAGATTCCTCTGTAGGTGTGTCTGCTTTAGAGCTTGAGCCTTGACCTTTCTTACTTAACTTGGCCAACCTTTCTTCCTCAAGCTGTTTATTCTCCCTCATTGCACGCTTCATAAGTTTGGCATCCTCTGCTTCAGTTAGTGGTGGACTAGCAGCTTTCACAGGAGACTCTATTTCTTTCCCTTTTCCTGCTTTTTCTTTCTTACCAGCTTCTTTAGCAACATCTTCGATAACTGGTTCATCAGGTTCATCAATGAGGGTGAGTTTCTTTTTGTGTTGACGTGTGATCTTCTTTGTTCGACTCTTGGGTATAGAGAACTTTTTCCCTATGTCTTTAGAAACTTTCCTTTTGGTTGTTGACGGATTCACACCAACCTTTTGGTTTCTTTCAGCCGCATCATACACTTTATAAGCCTTTGTATTTCGGATATCAGCAGAGAGTAGCCTGTCAGGAATTCTCATCCCTTGCTCAGTGGTGTTCGTAGATTGAATCCGAGCAGATGTGAACATATGATCCATGTTAGGTTGATGTTGTTTACCTTCAGTTCTGGGATCAATGTCTGGGTATTTCTTCATGAAGTGCTGTATCAGGAGTTTTGTGAACCGATAGAATGGTATTTTCTTATCAGCTACCTTTTGGACTTGAGCAGATTGAAATATCATGTCTTCCCAGATCAGCTGTGCATAGTCTATGCTTGCATTCTTAACAAACCCCCAGAAAAATTGTAGGAACTCAATTGATGTGTGTTCATGTCTGGTTTGCTTTCCAGTAATGGTGTTGGTGAGTATAGCGTAGAGTGTGAGCCAAGGTTGTGGTATGAATTTGCGGTTTACGGAAGAGATGTTGGTGATTTTGACTTCAGATTTATCATAACCTAAATCCTGTAGGAAGTTGACAACCTCAGACTGTGATGGTAGATGAGAAAATTTCTTCACCTCTTTGGATCCTTCATTAGGAAGACCCAAAACCTCTCTAAGAGTGTCAACCTTAAANTAGCGTAGAGTGTGAGCCAAGGTTGTGGTATGAATTTGCGGTTTACGGAAGAGATGTTGGTGATTTTGACTTCAGATTTATCATAACCTAAATCCTGTAGGAAGTTGACAACCTCAGACTGTGATGGTAGATGAGAAAATTTCTTCACCTCTTTGGATCCTTCATTAGGAAGACCCAAAACCTCTCTAAGAGTGTCAACCTTAAACCATATATCTCTGCTGTCAATGCGTACTTTGATTCTTTTTGGGTCCTTGATGACTTCAAGATCCTTCCAGAACTGAATCATATATACTTCCGGTACAGTACATGTTGCTGTAAGGAGTTGTTTCATAGGATGGTTCCGTAGGATTTCGACGATGATTTCACATGTGTCATGGCAATGAATCTTGTTGAAGTCCACCCTTAGGTTTGATTTGCCGATATCTCTCTCATCTCCATGAATCAGCTTATGTCTGGGTGTTGGTGTACGAGACATGTTTGTGCCTGAGAGAAAATAACACAAGCAACAACGTACATGTGGAAAAGTTATCGTTAGTTAAACATCCTACATGCACTAGTTGCTCTTACACATTTCCTAAGACTCGAACCAAACAATTTCCATACTTGCTATATTTTGAAAATTTTTGGCAGAGTTTCTTTTCATAAAAGTGACAAAATAGAACCCATACGGTGATGGTTCTAGTCTTTTCTCCTTACTCGGAGTGAAAACCATACATAGCAAGCATGTAATTACCCAACAGATAGCACACTATACAAGTTATTAAACAATACACCAAATATACTATCATCTACACAAACTGTTTACTATACTCGCAAAATACATCATCACATACTCGCAAATATCACATAATCATNCAGACCATTTACGCTATCATACACACAAACTGTTCACTAAACTCACAAAATACATCATCACATACTCGCAAATATCACATAATCATACTTGCAAAAGCATCAGGACTATACTTGCAAGGTAAGTTCAACCATACTCACAAACTATTATCATACTCGCAAACAAACTATTATCAGCCATACTCGCAAACAGACTATTATCAACCATACTCGCAAACTGTTAAGGTCTCATACTCGCAAATAAAGAAATGACTCATACTCGCAAAGCTTTAAATTTCATACTCGCAAATAAAGAAATGACTCATACTCGCAAAGCTGCAAATAAAGAAATGACTCATACTCGCAAAGCTTTAACAGAACTCATACTCACAATCATCTCATACTCGCAAAGTAAAAATTCTCATACTCGCAAAGTAAAAGTTCTCATACTCGCAAAGTAAAAGTTCTCATACTCGCAAAGTAAAAATTCTCATACTCGCAAAGTAAAAGTTCTCATACTCGCAAAGTTTAAAAATTCTCATACTCGCAAAAATGTTAGGACCATACTCGCAAACAATTTGAGTCATACTCGCAAACTAGTTGGACTTCATACTCGCAAAAGAACAGGTTTGATTAGTACTAAACTCGTTTGACCAGAGCTTGTATGCTACAATTCGAGTTATAATTCATGTAAATAGAGCCAAATAGATCTCCTAACACAATAGTAACACACAAACACAAGTTCACAAGTAGCAGGTATAAAACACGATACCAATAGACCTTAATCACCTCATAAACACTATACCAACGAATTACAAACCTAATGAAAGTTATTACTCATCTCCTTAGGACCTACCCACTCGGCTTATAAAGCTTAATTAGCACCAAATACCACAAATCAAAAACACCCAATAATTCGAACCCTAATTGTAATTTCGAGAAGATTTTCATGTAAGAAATTATATAGACATGTACAGTGATAGATTAGACTTACAATTTGGTTGAAAATCTTTGCAAGAAAAGAAAAACAATTGTGGTCTTGGGAAAAAATTTTGGCAGTGTAAGTTTGTGTGGTGATGGAAAAACGAATGGGTTTTAGAACTGATATAGGTTTTGATTCGTTTCAATAATTACACATTTAATCCCTGTGATTTTGTCTTTCAAAGAGTTGCAAAAATGGCCCTTGTGCTTTAAATAAACTTATTCAATCCTGAATCACGACATATCACGAACCGTAAACTAATAACTTTATAAATATTAAACAACCTTTAGGCTCAATGATATGTCGGGAAAGGTTTTGATGAAGAAAGAATTGAAAAGAAAGTAACGTTATGTGGAGTAAATTGATGAAGATAGGAAAATTTCTCCCCCTCAAGATATGCTTACGAAAAAATTGTTGAAAACGGTTTGAGAAAGCATATCTTGAAGTCATGAAAAGAAGTTTTTTTTTTTTTTTTTTTTTTTTTTTTTTTTTTTTTTTTTTTTTTTTTT
>LBNU01020521.1:0-29587 GCA_014162995.1 Artemisia annua | reverse complement strand
AGTTCAGCAAACCTTGTTGGAGCAAGGGCTTTTGTGAACAAATCCGCTAACTGGTATTCGGTACCCACAAAATATAATTCCACCGTACCCTGTTCAACATGATCTTTAATAAAATGATACCGTAAGGCGATATGCTTGGATTTGGTGTGCAGGACAGTGTTGCACGAGATGGCAATTGCACTTTTGGAGTCACAGTAAATCGGGATCTTGGTGAATGTATAGCCATAGTCTTGCAGCTGTGATCTCATCCAAATGACTTAAGCACAGCACGCAGACATGGCTACATATTCAGCCTCCGTCGATGAAAGTGACGTGCAATCCTGCTTCTTAGGCTGCCATGAAACAAGCTTATCACCGAGAAACTGAAGACCGCCAGCTGTACTTTTTCGTGTGTCTAGGCACCCTGCATGATCAGCATTTGAAAAAGCAATTAGTTCAAAACCAGAATCCTTCGGATACCAGATTCCCAAGTTAATGGTTCCCTTTACGTATCGAAGGATTCTTTTAGCCTTAGAGAGGTGTCGCTCAGTTGGTTTGAACTGATAGCGAGAGCACATATACACGGCAAACACAATGTCTGGTCTGCTGGATGTGAGATACATGAGAGACCCAATAATACTTTGGTATTTGGTAGGGTCAACAGGTTTCCCATTTGGGTCAGCATCCAGCTTAGTTTGATAATTCATGGGTGTCGAATAAGTATCNTGGTTCCCTTTACGTATCGAAGGATTCTTTTAGCCTTAGAGAGGTGTCGCTCAGTTGGTTTGAACTGATAGCGAGAGCACATATACACGGCAAACACAATGTCTGGTCTGCTGGATGTGAGATACATGAGAGACCCAATAATACTTTGGTATTTGGTAGGGTCAACAGGTTTCCCATTTGGGTCAGCATCCAGCTTAGTTTGATAATTCATGGGTGTCGAATAAGTATCACAGCTGGTCATTCCATGTTTCTTAATAATTTCAAGAGCATATTTGGACTGTTTTATGAAAATACCACGGGGTGATTGATGAACTTGTAGTCCTAAAAAGAACGAAAGTTCACCGATCATGGACATTTCAAAATTTGTTTTCATTAATTTTGCAAAAGCATTTGAATATTTCTTGTGCGTTGAAGCAAAAATAATGTCATCTACATAAATTTTAACCATTAAAACGTCCTCCCCGTGTTTTTGAATAAACAATGTAGGATCAACAGTTCCTTTAGAAAAGTTATTTGCCAAAAGAAATTTGGACAGTTCATCGTACCATTCCCTTTGCGCTTGTTTGAGGCCATAAAGTGCTTTCTTAAGTCGGTACACATGGTTTGGATGATCAGGTCGACAAAACCTTCAGGTTGACTCACGTAGACCTCCTCACGAAGTTTGCCGTTCAGAAAAGCCGTTTTGACATCCATTTGATATACGACCATATTTTTGTGTGCCGCGTAAGCCAAAAATATTCGAACAACCTCAATTCGAGCAACTGGAGCAAACGATTCCTCAAAATCAATTCCTTCTTCCTGAAGATATCCTTTTGCAACCAGGCGGGATTTGTTACGAATCACTGTTCCTTCAGCATCTAACTTATTCTTCCATATCCACTTCAGCCCGATGACATAAACTCCGTCTGGTCTTTCAACTAACTCCCAAACTTCTAGCCTTTTGAATTGTTAAATCTCTTCTTGCATGGATTTAATCCAGTTTTCGTAGGTTAAGGCGTCTTTGATGTTTTTGGGTTCAGCATTAGACACGGTAAGTGCATAAATGCAGTTTTCAACATCGGTACAGAGTTTACGTCTAGTCATGACTGGTGCGGTTGGATGACCAATGACATTGACTAAAGGGTGATCCTTTGTCCATTTATGTGTAGCAGGGTGGTGTTGATAAAACATCTGCATGTTGGTAGGTTCCAAATTGCGTGTTGATGATTCAGCAACCTCTTAATAAGTCGGAAACGGTGCAAAGGGATTAAAGAACGCATTTGGATCATACTCAACAGGAGTGGGTACTTGTGGTTGAGTCAGATCTTCAGCTGCTTTGTCGGTAGGGGAAACAGTTTGTTCTTCTGTAGTTGGTCATTCGATTGGTGGTGCATCATTCCCTACATTTGTGGTTGTAGGAGAAGATGTATCAGGTGTGACTTGGTTAACAAGAGGAGCAGCGGAATTGGTGGACGCATCTGATGCACTCGGAGCAAAGGTATCATCAAACAGTGGAGCAAACAATGTTTCCAATTCTTTACGGGTGAGTGACAACGGTTCAGTTGAAGAATCTGGGAAGTTAAGACGGTTGGTTGCGGGTCCTAAGCTGTTTTGCTCAGAAGCCATATCAGAGAGTTCATCGAAATTAGCATGGATTGTCTCTTGGATTTCTCTTGTGCGACGATTGTAGATCCGAAAACCTTTGGAGTGCTCACTATATCCAATGAAGATTCCAATGTCGGCTTTGGCTTTGAGCTTACCAAGATCATCACGATCATTGTGTGGGTAACAGAGAGCCCCGAAGACATGAAAGTGTTGAACATTTGGTTTGCGTTTGTGAACAAGCTCGTACGGAGTTTTGTTGTGGCGTTTATTGATCATGCAACGATTCTGTGTATAACAAGCAGTTGAAACAGCTTCCGCCCATAGGTAATCTGGTAATTGAGCGTTGATAAGCATCGTCCTTGCATCTTCCACAAGCGTTCTATTACGACGTTCAACAACCCCATTCTGTTCAGGACATCTTGCTATCGTTGTTTGATGCTCAATCCCCACTTTCTCAAAATAATCTCGAAGAATCTGATTCTTAAATTTGGTTCCATTATCTGTTCTGACAATTCTGACGGTGTTACGCAGTTGGACCTGAATCTTGGTGAGAAAGGTGATGATCATTGATGGAGCTTGATCTTTGCTGCGTAAGAAGTAAACCCAAGTCCATTTAGAATAGTCATCAACAATTACTAGTATGTAGCGTTTCCCATTGATCGTTTGCACACGCATTGGGCCACATAAATCCATATGAAGTAAGTGAAGAACATGTTTTGAACTTGATTCAGTGATAGAGTTAAAGTGTGCTCGCTTGCTCTTCCCTTGTTCACATGCCGGACATAAGTGATCTTTTGAGAAGCGAAACCGAGGAAGACCTTCAACAAGCTTATGACGAGCAAGATCCGTCATTGTTTTGAAATTCAGGTGAGACATACGCTTGTGCTATAACCATGATTTTGTTGAAGTTGCTTTGGAGAGAAGACAAATCGGAGAGGTAGCAATCATATCGGATAACGAAATGGTGTAGATACCTTTAGCATGTCTACCGGACATAAGATTGTTTCCTTGAAGATCACGAACAAAGCAAGTTTTCTCACGAAATGCTACTTCCAAATCTCCATCGCAAAATTGACCGACTGAGAAAAGATTGTGTCCAAGTCCTTCGACATAATAAACCCGACTGATTCCGATGTTCCCTGTGATATAATCTCCATAGCCCATGATAGCAGCAAAATGATCATTCCCGAATCTGACAGTGCCAATGAATTTTGAAACAAAGTTTTTTAACATTTTAAGATTTCCTGTCATGTGTCGGGAACGGTCACATTGGAACCCGAAGAAGAAGTGGGTTCCGATGGGTTAGAAACACAAGAATTAATAACTTTAGGTATCCATTTAAAACGAGGTTTCCTTTGTAACCATTGTTGCCATAGCCTACTAGACTTAGCTTTCTTCTTAGTGAACGCATTAGGTGTTTCAACTGTCCTAGATGTCGTTTGAGCAATGGGTGTAACTAAGGCAGCATTAGAAACTACACTCGGCTTTCTACCTAGCAGAGACTTTGAAGCAGTAGGGGGCCTATTAGAAATTCCAGTGTTATGTTTCTTTTTACGAGATAATAGAGTATTAGCAACACATTTGGTGTGATCATCAGACAACATATTTTTACGACAAAACACACAAGATGCATTAAACTTAGAAATATCCAAAGGTTCAGCATTCGTTACACATTGATTCAAATTACAGACAGCTAAATCAGAATCTAAATCATTTGCAACATGCATTTTATTCAAAGTCCTAGTGTGATCTTCTACTGCTGAGGTCTCTAGAGGTCCACTGCTACGTTTCCAGATCCTATTCTTCTTTCTAAGCCTTTTTCTCTTTGACCTGCTACCGTTAGTAGTGGTGACTAGTCCTGTAGAAGTTGAAGCAATCACATTAGAATTCTGAGAGTGTGTTTGTTTAGGGGATGTGTCGATGTTATACATTCCTGGTGCTATCACATTAGTGTGAACAGATTTTCCTTTTTAAATTTTCTTGAGCTTCTCTTTTAACTCAATGATGATGTGTTGTTTTTCTTGAATGTCAGATTGGAGCTGTTTGTTAGACTGAAAATAAGCATTACGATGTTGTTCCCATTCAGCATTTTCAATTTTCAAATTCGCAATTTCTTTTTCATATTTTAAGAGCTGATTTTGTAAAACTGCATTTGCTTTTTCAAGAGATGATGAATTAACATTGTTTTGCAATTTTAATTCAAAATCTAGACTCTGAGATTGACACCATTCGAGCTTATATTTCAGTTGACAAATTTCTTTTGAAAGTAAACTTTGCACATCATCACTGTGTTTCGAGAGAGCCTCATTTTCATATTTCAATTTCTCAATTTCATCTTTTAACAACTCATTTTCCGTTTTGTGATCATCAACAAGTGCAGAGGTACCAGATTCGTACAAGGCATTCATAATCACAGACAATATATCAGCATTAAGAACAAATTCTAAGAGACGATCAGATTGTTTTTGTAAAACTTTGTTACGGCGTTGCTCTTTTGAAATAGTGTTCTCATTGCTTCAAAAATGTCCATCATGGTTTTCACCTCTTTCTGTAGTTCCTGTTCCCAATGGGTATCACGCAGACGCAAATGTTGTACATGTGGGAAAAACTGTTTTTGAAAGACTTCTCTTTTTTCTTTTTTATAAGCAGATTGAAAAGTTGCAACCGTTATCTGAGAATTACGTTCAATCGCTTCTTCTAAAAATTTGATGTCTTCCATAAACGTTTCAAAATACCTAAGTACTTGCCATCTTTTTGTTAATGGTTTAAGTTGACTCAAANCCATCATGGTTTTCACCTCTTTCTGTAGTTCCTGTTCCCAATGGGTATCACGCAGACGCAAATGTTGTACATGTGGGAAAAACTGTTTTTGAAAGACTTCTCTTTTTTCTTTTTTATAAGCAGATTGAAAAGTTGCAACCGTTATCTGAGAATTACGTTCAATCGCTTCTTCTAAAAATTTGATGTCTTCCATAAACGTTTCAAAATACCTAAGTACTTGCCATCTTTTTGTTAATGGTTTAAGTTGACTCAAATCAGGTAAAGAACCATTTATTTGTGCTACTGGTCTAACAGGGCCTACATCAGAAGATGACTCATAAATTTGCATTAAAGTCCATGGTTGCTCTGTTTTTTCTTGTTGAGGAACAAATTTTTCAGTAATTGGAGGAAATTGATAGTAGTCAAAAAGTTTATTATAAAAAACATCATCCAGTTTAGATCGAGTCTCATCTTCAATTTCCAATTCTTCCTCACGATCATAAATAACAATACACACAACAGACTCATCAAAGAAATGGTCTGCACTATATAACTTTGGAATTTCATTGAGTGCTGTTTGAAGAAACCGGGGGTTTTCAAAACCAATACCAAATCTATTCCCATTGTGTTTTAGTTGTATGGAAAACTTTTGAATTGTTGAAATGGTATCACCTGTTTTATAAACCACATTTTGAAAGTCCTTGAGTTTGTATTCCAGTTCAAGAATTTCTTCAACGTAATAATCAGCACGTTCCCTTGATTTTTGTTTGTGTTCTTGAAATTCAGTTTGACATGTTGTCAACTCAGCTTTTGTTTTTAAAAGTTCGTTTTTGAGTTGATCAATTTGTACTTTGTGTTCAAACTTGTCTTTTTCCATTTGAGCAATCAAATCATTTTTGGAAACTGTTAATTCTCGAACTTGATGTTGTAAATCTTGTTCTTGAACATAAGATTTTTGGAACGCAACCTCAAAGCTTTTCTCCCGATTATCCCGTGTTTCAAAATCATGAAGTTTTGTTTTACAACACTCAAGGTCATTCGTTAACGATGCAACTTTAGCTTTTAACTTATCATTTATCTCATTGCATTTTAGAATTTGAGCTTGGGTGGTCATAAGAGCAGTTCTGATCTCAGACTCTGAATCAATCATAGGTTCATTTTGTTCAAAATCTTCGTTGTTATCTCCATCAATTGGAGTATCAAATGTAACTTCGGAGTTAATTTGATCGACATCGTCAAATATAACAACAGCGTTAATTTGATCGTCATCATCAAATGTAACTACTGGGTCCATTTGATATTCCTCCTGAGTAGATAACGACGACTCATTTTGAACAGATTGTTCCTTGTTTGAATCAGATTCGGAAGAAGAAGCAATATCATGAATTAAGCATGTGATTGGTTCAAATACCTGAGACAGACCGTCAGTGTCATACACTGGGCCTGAATCATTAACTTGATGTTCTTGCATATTAGCCATCAGCATCACAGCAGCATTAGCTTCCAAATCTTCCATGTCATCATCAGACTGAGCTGTAGCCATAAAGCTGTTGTCCCTGTCANATTAAGCATGTGATTGGTTCAAATACCTGAGACAGACCGTCAGTGTCATACACTGGGCCTGAATCATTAACTTGATGTTCTTGCATATTAGCCATCAGCATCACAGCAGCATTAGCTTCCAAATCTTCCATGTCATCATCAGACTGAGCTGTAGCCATAAAGCTGTTGTCCCTGTCATTGCTAGTATTTCCACGTGCTTCATCCTGAAGTGCAAGAAGTAGAGCCTCCTTGTGGTACTTGCTTCCCTGAGTACGTGGTGACGGACATGCAGTAACTACGTGACCATCCCCGTTGCAGTTATAACATCGAACAACCGTTTTCCCTGAATCATTGTTACCCTGTTCCACAATTTCAACCCTTTTCTGAGTAGCAGCAACATTGTTACGATAACCAGCATTAACCCTCTGACCTCCACCGTAAGTACCCATATTCCTTCCTGACCCAAACCTTCTAGTATTACGATTCTGCACTTCTACACGACCATCCTGAATAACAGCTTGATTCCTTGTGTTTGATGAAGAACGAAGTCGATTGTTGGACTTAGTTGAGAACTTGCTAAATGCTTTAGCAATGAGAGAAATTCCTTGGTTCAAAATGTTGAAGTCCTCATCATCCTCATCATTAGTGGAGTTGGAGTAGTACATCGAATCAGTGTTGTCATAAGATAGATTACCGTGCTGATTGGGATCATATGGAACTAGTTGCTGAGAAGATTGTGATTGTTGGTAGGTGAGGTAATTCGGATCCTGAGCAAAACCCTGATGTGATTGTTGTGGAGTGAATTGTGATTGAGCCATGAGTGCTAAAGAGTTTGGTGTTGGAGAAGGTGACAAACTTGCACGAAGAGCACGATCTTTGTTAACTTCACTCTCATGATGCTTCAAATAGTCAAACAACAAACCATATGTGGCATTGTGAAGATTCTTTGCTTGTCGAACAAACGTGACATACTTTTTCCAATCAGGACCAAGACAACTTAAGAACTTAGTGTTGATGGCAATCCTTGGAAGTTTCACATTGCTTCTATCCAAATCATTGATGATGTTGGTGAACCGATGATAGTAAGACTCGAGTGATTCCCCTGATTCAATCATGAAGTTCTCATATTCCAGATAAAGCTTGGACTCCATGTCTTCTTGATTTAACTCAGTACCTTCCATCAAGAGATGAATATGTTCCCACATTTCTTTTGTAGTTTTCTGAGCATCTACACTTCGAAAGATTGGATTGGGAATTCCTTGGCAGATGTAGCTCATTGCAAGTTCATTAGCCTCATGATGAAGTCTTTCTTCGTCAGTTAGTTGTGATTCAGGAAATGGGGTTACAGTCTCAGGTCTTGGTGGTGTGGCATTTGGATCACCCGGAACCGTTCTTGTTGGCCATTGGAATGGACCATCGAAGAGAACTTTCCGCATATACTTGCCATGAGGTATCTTCAATTCAAGAAAACGAAGGAAACGGCTCGACCACTGAACATAGTTACCTGGCGTAAGCATTGGTGGTATGTCAAGAGATCCGCCTTCATGACGAGATTGTTGACTAGTGATAGCTTCACACATCTGATCGAACCAATGGGTTTGCTTAGGTTGTGGTAAGGCGGTTTGCATGTGCGGTTGTAAGTACGGTTGCTGTTGCACTTGATGCATTAAGAGTTGATGTTGAGGGTACATTGACGGTTGTTGATACACTTGCTGAAACAGTTGAGGATGCTGTTGTTGTTGTTGATTGTAGAAGTAGAATGGAGGTCGAGACATTTTGATTGATTATGCTTCAATGGATCTTTAAAGGATAATGTTAGGTCACCATATTAGTAAACACAAGTATTCAAATGAAAGAAATGAGATGAGAAATAGACTTGGTTGATTAAGATCAATGTGAAAGATGAAAGAACAATAGTTTGTTTAAGATATGAAATTAACCAACAAAATGAAAGAGATACATAGGGTCCTATTTATAGGAGGAGGATAGGGCAACACTCCCTTCCTTCCCTATGTGCTATGTCGTGGGCTTTCAAGGCCCATTGGACACTTATTGGACTCGTCTTATAACCTAACGAGTATTAGTCTAAAACGTAATATAAAGTGATAAAACTAGCAACCTATTACATTTATTGAAATGACCGAGACTTGACTGAATAGTTGAAAACTATGATCCTAACAATCTCCCCCTAAGGATCGGTCATGAAGATTTGTTAATGGATAGAAATTTGTCACGGTCATTGAGGTTGCTTTGAGACGTCTTTTGTTCTTCAAACTGTGAATATTAACTTTGATAGCTTTAGACGTCTTCCAAAATGATAGTTGTAGAAATATATATCATCATTCTTTGATCTTTGTCTTTGTTGATGTGAAAACGATAGATGAAGTAGTAATCCGCCATTCGTCACTTTTCGTCTTTCCAAGGGATTCGCTCCGTTCCAACATGCTCATACATCTTTAACGGTGTTGTTGTTATGCATTCTTAGCTCTTATGTCTTTAGTGTTGAAGATTCATGGTTTTGAAGTAGAATCTTTCTTGTTGAAATGTGATAAGGCTTTGAGCTTTCATCGGCATTCTGATGTCTGTATGAGCACGTGGAAGTTGGTGTTCAAGACAGCATTTGTACCTGAAATAAGACAGTTAGCAATAATACAACCGGTACTTACAGGTTTGAACTAGAATTCGTCAACAGCATATTGTGAGGACTCCTTCNACAGTTGAGGATGCGGTTGTTGTTGTTGATATTGTTGTTGTTGTTGTTGTTGTTGTTGATTGTAGAAATAGAATGGAGGTCGAGACATGTTGATTGATTATGCTTCAATGGATCTTCAAAGGATAAGGTGTAGGTTGTTGTTGTAGATTAGTTGTGAGAGTCGAAACGAAATCCAAAACTTTCTAATAATCTTCCCTTACTCGCAAGACCAAGAAAAGGATCCTTACTCGCAATGTTTGTATTTCTTACTCGCAAGACCAAGACAAATGATCCTTACTCGCAACCTTGAAAATTCCTTAGTCGCAAGATGTTTGCTTTCCTTACTCGCAAAATCAAGAGTTATACGATACTCGCAAAATTTCCTTTCTTACTCGCAAGAAATTGATACTCGCAAGTATATGATTGTTGATACTTGCAAGATAAGAGAAATGCCTTACTCGCAAAACGATAAGGCTCACAAAAGGCTTACTCGCCAAAAAAACTGGGTGATACTCGCCGAAAATCTGATACTCGCAAGATTCCACGTGATACTCGCAGAAAACTTGATACTCGCAATATTCCACGTGATACTCGCAGAATCCAGAAGACCAAACTCGCAGGACATAACAAAAAAAATGATACTCGCCAATCCCTAATACTCCTTACTCGCAAAACACCCAAAATACGTACTGATAAGATTTTTGTTGGAAAAAAGAGTACTAGACCAATACGAATGTAATAAATGCTTTTACTACACTAAAATATGAACCCAACGAGTACAAAACAATATCTAACGAGCCTAACAACGAATCAAACGAGATCAAAAACTACCCAAACTAATCTAAAAAACAACCTCTAATATCCTTAGGCGAATGATACCACTTGTTAGGTCACCATATTATTGCATAAACAACCAAAGATAAATAAAGAAGAAACTAGAATAGAGAAGAAGAGTGTGGAAGGAACTCAAGAATTTGATGTAATGAAATGTGTTATTGCAAGAGAACCAACAAGCCCTAGAATGGGCATTACATAAGCTTATATAGGGGAGTCGAAGAGTCACTAGACTCTTCCTACCATATTACACAACTAGCCCTTGGACTTCCACCTAATATGTAATAAGATCATAAACTTTCATAGTCACATGATTAAGTATAAATATAAAGCGTTCAAACATAAAACTGATATAGCAACCTAATTCAAACTAATGACCGACACTTCAATAACGTGAAACGTGTTCCTAACAAACACAACGTGAGATAAGCGGCAATCAACAACACTTGCTAAATCTTCAAGGACCATGAAGTCGGTGACAAAGGTAAAATTTCCGACAAGGACATGAATACCCTTAACCCTTCCAACGAAGTTACAAAGTCCGCCGGTATACTTTGGGTCTTTCCTAGGCTCAAGTGGTCGGTTCATGATGTGGCTATAAAGACTTGAGGGCATCACGTTGATTGGGGATTCACAGTCAATGTAAGCATGCTCAACATATTGGTACCCAAACATACATGGTATTTTTCACATTCCCAGGATCACCCCTCTTAATTTTTGGGTCGATTCTAACAAAGGGTGGTCTAGGGTTATCAACTAGGTTGTTATAGTAGGCAATCTCCTCTTTAGTGG
Source organism: Artemisia annua (assembly GCA_014162995.1). Lineage (NCBI taxonomy): Eukaryota > Viridiplantae > Streptophyta > Magnoliopsida > Asterales > Asteraceae > Artemisia > Artemisia annua. Next base: position 18,678 of record LBNU01020521.1, on the reverse strand, counting down.
GGTATAAATTGTAATAATCGTCCAACCTAGGATCTATCTCCTCTTCATAAATTTCCTCAACCAACTCCTCAACCGTAAGATTATTGTGTTCTAAATAATTATCTGAGTACATTGCAGTTGCTAGGTCGTTAAAGGCATAGTCAAGCTCCACATCAATCATACAATTGAGCTCTCTAAGGTCACTTATCTCTTCCTCAATTTGGCTACGTAACAAAGCCAGTTCGTCCGGTGTAAGGGGTGGATTCGCGTTTTCCATAATGGCCAATGGAATAAATAAGGAACAAGTTATTACGAACAAAAACACAAAGAAAATAGATAGACTACATAAGATCCTAGAAAAATAAAATAAAAATCTCACTAGAAAGGAATCTAGTGAGTAGACCTAATAAAATAAAAATTCAACCTAAACAATAACTATTCCCGGCAGCGGCGCCAAAAATTGATGCGTGGTTTTGCAACCTTACAACAGGTTTTACCTCTCGAGGGATCTCAAGAGGCTTACAACCCCACCAGGCAGTGTACCTGACCAATGTAGTATAATGTAGTGGTAAGTACGGGGGATTGATCGTTCTCTCACAGGGAATAGTGTTTGTTAGGTGTGAAAAGCTACTCTAATATGTCTAAGGGTGAAGGAAGATTATTTTTGTATTTTTTATATTTTTTAGAAAGCAAGTAAAATCTCGGTTTTTGAAGGAGTGGGCGGAATTAGTTGCTAGCCAACTAAACCAAAAAAACTACTAATATTGCAAAATAAAATAAAATAACTAAAGCTAAAAGGTTTGTGAAACTTATATAGAGACAAATGTGTTTACTAAGATTTCCTTACTCCCTAACTATCTTTTACCGGTTAATTAGTGTGTATTAATTGCGTGGATGATGGGTGTATTCCTTAATACCATTCGTGGGGTGGCGTACGTACTTCCCCAACTCTATAAGCTCTTCTCTCCTCCTACAACGATGCGTAAAGCACCCAATCATAGGGATTGTAAACAGTTGCTCATGCATTAAATACAACCATAAAAACCTAGCACGCATTGGTTCATGTTTCTTAAGACGTTCAAGCAATTTACCGTATAGGAGGTTAGCCAGTTTTCTTAAGCCTAACATCGATAAACATTCATCCAATTCAATTAATAACACACCAACAACCAATAATCAATAGTTAGGTTTCATTAGATCTAAGCAAACACAAGACAAATCTAGCCTAGTATGTTAATTGAAAGACAAGCATAAGATATAATTAACCAACACATAGACATATTGATTAATTTGAATGGAGACTTATCTTTAATTGAACATGGAAGAAACAAGGGTGAAAAACCCTTGAAAAGGCTGTGAAAATCGTCTAGGGTTTTGTTCCCAAAAGTTGCACCCTAATGAATGAAATTAGAAAAGTATATATAGAAAATACATTCTGACGGCGTCAGCTTATGCGTCCTGACGCTGTCAGCTCGCCGCCTCTAGGGTTCTCAGATGGCCTAGATCTACTTCTGACGCCGTCACTTGTAAAACAGCTCTGGGCCGTCTCTCTTTAGCATATCACCTGACGGCCTACACCTTGTAACACCTGACGCCGTCAGGTGAAAACATCTTGATTCTTGCATAGGGCGTCTGGTTAAGTCTGATTCCACTCCTTTGTCTTGGTTGGCTGACGGCGTCACCTTGTGACTCTGACGCCGTCAGGAACGATTTGTAGCATTCTTTTGAGACTTTGTCGTTTTCTTCACTTTGTGCCTTAAAAACGTCCAAAATGATGTGTTTTCCATAATTCTTCTCAAAAGTACATAAAATGACAAAAGGAACGATTTAGGGCAATATTTGATCATATTTACTTGAATTAGGGCTTAAATGACCCCCTAAAACGGGTACACTTTTCGTCTCATCATACCTACGAGATGCAACCCACTACTATCACACACATGACATACACTCAAACAAGAACAAACATATCGACATAACAGACACTCACATAAACACAACTTGTATACTTAATAAGTATCGATCCTTCTCTTATTCCCTAGTTTATCCATGTTATTATTCGTATTCTAGATACCACATACACGTTCAGGTTCTTATTCGTATTCTAGATACAACATTGTTGGGATTCTTGATTTGATGTGACAAAATAGATAAAAGAATGAAACAAAAGGACTTAAGTGCAAAAGCTGGAAATATACAAAAGGTTGAAGATCCTTGAAGATATTCTAAAATGTTTAAACGATTTACTTTATTGTTATCTTCCTTTGTAAGTCTTGGACTCCTTATTCTATAAAAGGAGGACCAGACATTAGGGTTTTTATAAGTCTTCCACAATGTAATATTACTGTAAAGGTGTGTGTGTGTGTCTAGGGTGTGGTTCATTGTAAACGCCTAGACTAGAGTTAGTTGTTCAATACCTTCAAGATCTGAGGTGTCTTAGATCCCTGTTACAGTTAGGTAACACGTTATTATTCTGATCAAATAATAATTGGAGGTGATGATGGTGAAAAACCTTGTTCATAACATTGATGTTCTTATTTATTATTCCGCTGCATGTTATTATCAATGATATTGTGTTCCTAGATGATATGAGGTCTAAACAACCTCGAGCTACAACGATCTAACAGGTGGTATCAGAGCCAGGTTGCTCGTGATATCTAGGGTTTCTACAAGGTTTATTGACGACTGAAAGCAGTTTTGGATGTTAAAGGTTTCGTATTTATGCTGCTGCTGCAATTGGTTTTCTATAAGGAATTAGCAATTAAAGTTGCTAGTCGTCCTTCACATGGTTGAGGTATTAGCATATTACTTTTGAAATTTACCTCGTACTTTAATCATAGGTGAATTAAATTGATGGTTAACCTCGTTACAAAATTCATGATGCGCATTCGGGGAATTATTTAATGATCATATATTTGTATTCAATCATGGGTCGGTGAGATTGTTTCAATTAATTGGTTTGTTGCATATGGTCATGAAGATTCGGTTGTTAATTATTTGTGATTGGTAATAAGAAATCAAATAAAGACGTGGATAGGAGGGATATATTATTTTATCGAGTATGGGATTGGTGCAATTTATTCAACCTCGTACCTATTATCAATTCAGTAATCATGGGTAAATAAATTGATGATTGTGGGGTTAACATTCAAGAATTTAATGGTTATTCATCATGATGTCGAAGAAGCTGTGTGAAGCAGGTGCATGCTAAGAATTTACCTCGTACTATTAATAAAGAGTTGTCGTGTAATACATGGTACTGATTCATTAATGATTGGTCATCAAGCATATTGGTTTGTCGTGTTTTCAAAGTATTCATGGGTAAGTGTACAGAATTAATTCTTTTGCAAAGATCATGGGTCGGTTTGGCTTTATTTGTTTGCAAGAATTCATAGCAGTATGTCGTCTTGTGCATGATTTTTGATTGGCAAATTCTTCATTCTATATGTTTCAAGAACATGGGACGGTGGAAAAGAGAGCAACAAAGCGAATGATCTGTTTGTTGTTTATTTTATTGGCCAGTGGTGCATTATTTTGACTCTGCTGCTATCATAATTCACTCTGCTGCTATGTCTTTTAACTCTGCTGCTGGGAATTTATAACTCTACTGCTTGCATAATACTCTACTGCTCGGTCTGCTGCTAGCGTTAAATGCTTCTGCTGCTCGGTGTTACTCTGTTGCTACATATGTATAACTCTGCTGCTCAACACAAATATTACTCTGCTGCTTGTTTTGAGTAATCTGCTGTTCGGTTTTTGTAGACATTAAAAGGCTCTTGAAAGTTTTGTTTTGTCAAATTTTAATTATTTGAGGGGAAGTAGCTTCAAGAATACATGGGTCTTATGAAATTTTATGAGCAGATTGGTTGTTGTTTTACACACACAGGTTGTTTTTTCACACACGCAAGGAGTTCTTGGTTTTTGGTTCGTTAATGTTTAAAGGCTCAAGTTATTTTTCTTATTGGCGAAGAGAAGTTTTCGTTGCTTATTTGATGTTGCGATGGAATTTATCAAGGTTGTGTCTTATCATATCTTAAACGTCTACATACCGTTTAAAGATACTTGTTTGTTCGTTCAAGTGACTACGAATTGACAAAACACTTGAAGGAGTTACGTTATTATGCTCAGTGATTATTGTCAAGAGATTGCGGTCTCCCTATACGTGAAGTATACGTTCGAAGTCGTATTTAGTACAAGGCATAAGACATAGGGTTGGTTTCTTCTACTTCAGCATCAAATTGGTAATGATTATTTTTCTTCTACAATACATATAGCCTACGGATTTGAAGAATCATGAAGATGATTAACACATTGGTTTCAGGGGAAGTATCTTATTATGTGTTTTAATCATTTGATGTTCATGCACCACTCGAGGGGAAGTGTTTGATTCTTACTACTGTTGATCATTATTATTACTGCTAGTTGGAGCTTCTATTGTTTTGAATTCATTTTTCGTAAGCATTTTGGTGTTCTTCATGGAGGGCAATTTGAAACATTAGCAGGCTTGGATTGGAAGTTAGTGATATTGGTTTGTGGTGGTCAAGATCATATTTGCATATGTTCTCTATTTGTTGATAACAAAAAGGGGAAGAGATGTTGGAGTGGTATAGCATGAATTAAGGGGAAGACAAAGATTTGTTTCATTCAGGGAGATGCTTACATCTCAACTTCTCTACTTCGTCTAGGGAAGTTCGTACACGACTTTGTTTGTTTTGTCATCATCAAATAATGGAAGATTGTTGGGATTCTTGATTTGATGTGACAAAATAGATAAAAGAATGAAACAAAAGGACTTAAGTGCAAAAGCTGGAAATATACAAAAGATTGAAGATCCTGGAAGATATTCTCAAATGTTTAAATGATTTACTTTATTGCTATCTTCCTTTGTAAGTCTTGGACTCCTTATTCTATAAAAGGAGGACCAGACATTAGGGTTTTTATAAGTCTTCCACAATGTAATATTACTGTAAAGGTGTGTGTGTGTGTCTAGGGCGTGGTTCATTGTAAACGCTTAGACTAGAGTTAGTTGTTCGATACCTTCAAGATCTGAGGTGTCTTAGATCCCTGTTACAGTTAGGTAACACGTTATTATTCTGATCAAATAATAATTGGAGGTGATGATGGTGAAAAACCTTGTTCATAACATTGATGTTCTTATGAGAATACCACCAATGACAAGAAAACATATTGTATTTAATAACATAACATACCAGCGTTAATAAATTGTACGAGGTTACCATGTTTTCACCAGAGAAGATTCGACCAATTAATAAGTACGAGATACCAACAATATTCGATCATACCTTTTCCAAATCTGCTCTTTACATCGACAAAACCTTGTAAAACCTAGATTTCACGAGCTCCATCAGCAGTTAATTGTTGGGAATTTTAGAAGTTCCTACTGATGGCATTCTGCTGATGGAATCTGCTGATGGTTACTGCTGAAGCTATAGATGGTTTCTGCTGATGACATGGTTCCCGCGGAAGATGTATTTATACGGATATAGTTATTCCGTGTTTATTATTAGTTTGTTAGTATATGCATGAGCTATTTTAGGTAGTGATATGCATTGATCTTTTATTTATTATTGTAATTAGGGTTCCTTGTCTATAAAAGGAACAGTAGGCTTTATTATTATATATGCTTCTCCAAACACAAAAACACCTTGAGTGTGTGATATAGATCCATAGAGGATCATTGTTTTATTAGAGAAAACCTTGTTCATAACTTTGATTGTGTTCTTATTATTCCGCAGTGCATGATCAATCATTGTTATCCTAGATCGAGCCAAAACGATTTCCCTACAAGTGGCATCAGAGACCAGGAGCTCGTGAAATCTAGGGTTTCAAGGTTTCGGGAAGAAGGAGCAGATCGTTTGTTAACTGTTTCTATTGGCGACATAATATTATAAAATCAATTCGTTAGGTTGAAGCATGCAACAAGGATCGAAGGTATAATTAATTCAGCTTGTCGTTTATTGCGTGAATTGAATATTCATGAATTCAATCTGATTGGAGGACTAATTGTCATTCAATTTATGATTTTATAAGATCTGTCGTTATCATAGGGGTCCCTTATCATAACGAATTAATTTGGCAAAGTGAACCTCGTACCAATTGTCGTTTATTAATTGATTTACAGTTAATAAATCCTTGTACGAATTAAGTGTGGGGCTACCAATCTAAACAGTTTGATTTGTTACTACCTATTCATTGGTGGAGAATTCTTAAGTCTATATTGAATTTGTCGTTTCGGAAATTACGAGAATTCTTAAGTCAATATTAAATTGTTTAATCGTGGGTTCCTTGCGCATGATATTCATTGTGTGGGGTACAATTTGGTTTATTGCGTAACTTAGTGAATATACATATTGGTTACTTCTAATATATGTCTCGAAGAAGTAGAGATTCATAAGATCACGTGGGAAAAATCTATTGATTGGTCTATTTACTTACATAAGTAAGATTAGTTTGTGGGGCTGATTCTGTCTTGTCGCTACTGCTGAGCTTATTGATAGTCTGACAAGGGGCAGCAATTGATTTGTTTTGTTTGAATATCATTATTCTGATCGTGGGTTGTGAGGTACGATTCATTGCATTGAAATAATATAAACCTCGTACTACAATCATTGACATTTATGGGTCGGTTGGAGTTATGAGTAGCATATGATGCTGGTCTTCTGATTCTAGTTGAAGTTTTTATGCTATACTGATACTGCTGATACGTTATTCTGGTTCCTGCTGATTCTATATTTTGTTTGTGCTGGTTGGTAAAATGGCAGAATTTAATAGTGAAGGGGATGATGCAATATTTCCTTATTTGATGGATTATGAGTACGAGGTCTGGGCTAAGAAGATGGAACACTGGATCATGAATAATGATATAAATATCTGGAAGGTCATCCAAAATGGCAACAGTCCGAAAAGGTGTGGAACAGATCATGATGGAAATCTTTTTTATCTACCTCCAACGACTGCGGATGAACACATTGCTGTCCAAAGGGAATCAAAGGCAAGAACTACTTTGCTTCAATCTATTCCTTTTGATCATGTAGCAGACTTTCGTTATATGGGTGATGCAAGTGTGATATGGGATGCAATCAAAGCAAGGTATGGTGGAAAGGCTGAATCTGAGAAGATGAGAAAGGAAGCTTGTACTATAGTTGATGCTGAAGAATTCGCATTCATGGGCATCTCATCTCAGGTACACAATTGTGTCTTTGGTTGTAGTTTGAAATATAATGAGCTTAAGGAACAATATGATGAACTGAAACCTAAATACAATGAATGTTATAAAGCCCTTGAGTCCTATAAACATGGTTTAGAAATTGTAGAAAGTCAAAAGGTTTGGTTTCAGAAGAATCAGGTTGCATATGAGCATGAAATAAAATGTTTAAGACAGGACTTAAAACTTGCTCAGAATAAGGCTATCTATACTAAAAAGTTAAATGCTAAATTAGAATCTAAAAACCAAGAACTAAAAGAGAAGCTAGATAAGGANTACAATGAATGTTATAAAGCCCTTGAGTCCTATAAACATGGTTTAGAAATTGTAGAAAGTCAAAAGGTTTGGTTTCAGAAGAATCAGGTTGCATATGAGCATGAAATAAAATGTTTAAGACAGGACTTAAAACTTGCTCAGAATAAGGCTATCTATACTAAAAAGTTAAATGCTAAATTAGAATCTAAAAACCAAGAACTAAAAGAGAAGCTAGATAAGGAAATAGCTACACATAAACAGTGGTTAATCTCAGGTGATAATTTAGCTAATTGTTTATATGGTTGTCAAGCTGTCAACTCTAGTATAGGTTTAGGTTTTAAAAAGTATGTGGGCTTAGAAGCTAGGAATGACCTAGGTAAATCAACACCAGCAGGCCTAGCTAACTATGTTAAGAAAGGCACTTTACATGCTGTGCCTGGACCTATTAGAGGGGAACACATGCCCACTGATCTTTCCAAAACTATAGACTTTGATGGATCACATCATCTTTACGGCAAAAAGTCAAGTGACTTGCCAGACCCTGATTCTAATTCTGCTGACTTTGTCTCTTGTTCTAAATGTGACAAGTCTTCAGACCTAAAGTCCACTGACTATGCCTCATGTGATTCAAGTGACAAGTCTCATTCACCCAAGTCCAAAAAAGCTGATAATGAACCCAAAACAAAACCAGTTCCTTTTTCTGTTAAACACAATTTTGTTTCTAATTCTGTTTCTGATAAGTTTGTGTGTAATAAACAAAGTTGTGTTAAGAATAAGTCTTTGAAAAAGAAATCTTGTTTTGTGTGTGGTAGTAAGTCTCATCTCATTAAGGATTGTGATTTTCATGAGAAGAGAATGGGTGTGTATGCTAAACAAAAGAGAACTAGACCAATGTGGACCAATGTTAATGCTATTCCCCCATATGTTCCACAAGCAACACATGTGAAAACCAGCAGACCCAATCCTGCTGATAAGTCAGTTCCTGCTGATAAGTCAGTTCCTGCTGGTAAGCCAGTTTCTGCTGGTAGACCTTTTCCAGCCGGTTGGAAAAGACATGTTGCTAGACCATTTTACAGACCTACTAGTACTTATTTTCAGAATGGTTTTTGGCCTAGTTATTATGACCCAATGTATATGGGGTGGGGGACAAGATGGGATACTGGTGTTAAGCCCTCAACAGGTTGTTCTTGGAAAAATAAAAGGAAAGGTTCATTCTGGGTACCCAAGAACAATAGTCCTTGTCAGGTGCATTGATTGAGGGGAGGCATAAGCCTAAGGGGAGGCTTATTGTTGTATTATTTGTATTCTAACCATTTTTGCAGCTGTTGGATCCTCATACGCCTATGGGGAGGCTTAGTGTTTCTGTTGGCACTACAATTTTCTATGGTCCCTGCTGCTAATTGATGGTATATTTTATATTTCATATTTTTTTTTTTTTTTTTTTTTAGATTTAAAAAAAAAATTGTTTAAAAAAAAAATTTTTTTTTATATATATATATATATATATATATATATATATATATATATATATATATATATATATATATATATATATATATATATATATATATATATATATATATATATATATTAATTAAAAAAAATTACTTAAAAAAATAGTATAGTTTTTGTTTTATCTTGTTTGCAGGTACTTGTATTGGTTAATTACCACACATATGGTTCTCAGCTCACCATGTCTTACTGACACAAGAGTTGGTTAGCCCATAAGATTATGGCTTGTGGTAAAGGCTGCGGAAAACCATAAATGGTAATCAACTCACCATGATGATGACGCATTCCATCAAAGAGTTGGCTAGTCCAAAAGCAAACGGTTTTTGGTAAAGACACATCAATTCCGTTGATAGCTGTAATGGTTTGCTCAAAACCATATGGTACTCAACTCACCCATGCTTCATTGCTGAGAGTTGAAATGGTCATCAATTCACCATGGTTGTTGTCCTATTAGGTAACCAAAGGATTGGCTAGTCCTGAGCAAACGGCTACAGGTAAAGAAATCTCAAATCCGTTTATGGATGTGATGATTTGCCAAAAATCATTAGGGTATTTCAACACACCCATGATTCACATTCTGAGTGTTGTACTGGTAACTAGTTCACCAGGGTGATGTCACAATTCCACCGAAGGACTAGCTAGCCCAAGAGTGAGTAGCTACTTGGTAAAGGCTTATCAAATCTACTCATGTTGCTGCTGATTCTGGTTGCTGCTGTTCGGTTCAAACTGCTATCAGAATCATGGTCTTCACAGATGGTTACTGGTTGCTATTGACATAGAGTCTTTGTTGCTGCTGGTTACTTTACTTTGCTGCAAGTGTTCAAGTCAATCCTCATGCTTTGGAAGTTACTCATCTAACTAGAATCTTGAACTTAACCAAGTCAAATTCAAGATTAGGGGAGGATTGTTGGGAATTTTAGAAGTTCCTACTGATGGCATTCTGCTGATGGAATCTGCTGATGGTTACTGCTGAAGCTATAGATGTTTCTGCTGATGACATGGTTCCTGCGGAAGATTTATTTATACGGATATAGTTATTCCGTGTTTATTATTAGTTTGTTAGGATATGCATGAGCTATTTAAGGTAGTGATATGCATTGATCTTTTATTTATTATTGTAATTAGGGTTCCTTGTCTATAAAAGGAACAGTAGGCTTTATTATTATATATGCTTCTCCAAACACAAAAACACCTTGAGTGTGTGTGATATAGATCCATAGAGGATCATTGTTTTGTTAGAGAAAACCTTGTTCATAACTTTGATTGTGTTCTTATTATTCCGCTGTGCATGATCAATCATTGTTATCCTAGATCGAGCCAAAACGATTTCCCTACAAGACTTGTTGAAACCTAGACCTGGATAGATATATGAGCCTTGTAAAGATCGTTAGTAATACTTATGTAATCATAAGTACACTAATAGAGAGACTCTATCACTTGTATTCTAGAGCGGAAACAAACACAAGCAACACTGAGATACTAACAAAGCTTTGATCCTCTATGGATCGTTTATTATCACTAAGAATGTTTTAGAAAAGCGTACATAATTCATTAGCCAAAGGTTCCTTTTATACTACAAGAAACCCTAGCCCTTCTTACAAGAAACAAATCAACATAAACCTATGAAAGATATTCTATATATCTTGTCCTAATATAAACTAAACTCTATCTTCTACAGATTAACTATATCCGCAGCTTCTATTCTTCAGCAGAAACTATTCAGCAGAAACCATCCGCAGAATGTCTCAGCAGCTTCTATTTAGCAGCTTTCCATAATTCCCAACAATCCTCCCCTAATCTTGAATTTGACCTGAGTTAAGTTCAAGATTCCTGGATAGAGCTTCAAACACAGCACACTAGAGGATTGACATTAAACATCAGCAGCAAAGAAACAAAACTTGACATCTCTGTGATGATAGATTGGAAGGACCAGATCTTTGCAGCAACATATGACAACAGATACATCAAAACATTATAAGTTTCATACTATTCTCATCACATCCAGGTGTGTTAACTCCTGTGCGAGGTGAATCATTGAAATAATGGATTTGATGTCTCTTTACCAATAGCCATCACTACTGGAGTAGACAAATGTTTAAGTTCGAAAACTATGGTACACTGATAACCATATGATTTTAAGTAAATCATCAACTATAAACGGATTTGATTTGTCTTTACCTGTAGCCGTTTGCTCGGGACTAGCCAATTCTTAAAGGAAATATCCTTGGTGAATTGAGAACCAATATGGATTCCCACAGCCTTTACCACAAGCCATATACTCATGGGCTAGCCAATTCTTAGGATTTTCAGTGAATCAGATCCATGGTGAATTGATGACCATTTCAACTCTCAGCAATTAAGCATGGGTGAGTTTAGTACCCTATGATTTTTGGCAAACCATTACAGCCATAAACAGATTTGATGTGTCTTTACCAAAGCTGTACCCTTTGGACTAGCCAACTCTTTGATGGACACAAGTCACATCTGGTGAGCTGATAACCATCAACAGAGTAACTATACAACAAACCTGGAAACAGGTAGTACAATTTTTTTTTTTTTTTTTTTAATAAATAACATAAGAAAAACAAAAATATACAACAATTACCCCAAAGAAGTATCAATAGTGATTCCATGCTGTGCCATACAGCCCATTTTAAACTGAATACTCTTCCTTACAGCATGAACCAATTGCTCAGCATGAGTCGTGTCATTACCACACACATCACAAGGAACAAGCAGTTTCATCTCCAACATTTGATTCAGAATCCTTAGGGATAAGGGATAGGTAATCTCAGCACACATGTAGAGAACTTTGCCAGCACCAGTAGACAACACATGAACATTAGGAAGAGGATAAAATTTCCAGTTAGTAACTTCCCATCTTGTCTGTCCCATCCAAACATCAAAGCCTCTACTTTGGTGAAGATGTGAATAAAATAACACTGTCAAATCCCCACGCAAATACATGCCACTCCCAGTGGGCTCTTTGTCCTTATAGAAGGAGGTGACCCAACTATATAAATTCAGCAGATCCTGTCTATCCACAAAAGTTAAAATTTCACTCAGAAAAGAGAAATACTTAACTGTCCCATCAGCTCTGTGGATAACATTGATGTCATGATCCTTGAGTAGGATTGGTTGAACCTCCCAACTAACCACAGGAACATGAGGAATAGGATCTTCACCATCATCTTCCTCCATCTCAATATACTCAGATGCATCTAGAGGAGTAGTCAAACTTGTGGGAGCTCGTTTCCTTCCCTGAGTCTTCCTCCTTGGTGCAGTATTAGCTGAAGCAGCTATTGCATCAGCAGTATCTGGTTCAGCTTTAACTTTAGTAGGGCCAGGAACTGAAGTGACAGCAAGAATATGAGGAGATGCCTCAGCAGAAACAGAATCTTCAACAGGATCTGGAACTGCTGATGGTTGTTCAGCAGGAATAGATGTCTCAGCAGAATCTGGAACAGTTAATGGTAGTTCAGCAGGAACAGATTTTTCAGCAGGATCTGGAACTACTGATGTTGGTTCAGCAGAACCAGATACTGAGTCACCAGCATTGTTATGTGTATCAACAAAAGTTCTAGGCCTTGCAGTCCTGATAAGATCATCTGTCTCATCTTCAACCATCCGCTGAATAGCTTCCTCACTCAACATATCCTCCATTATTTGCTTCTTAGTACGTTGCCTAGTGACAGGTCCAGCAGAGAACATTGGAGCCTTTCCCTTATCAGAGGGACCAGAAGACTCAGCAGGAAGAGGTGTGTCAGTAGAAGTCTCATGAGTAGACTTCAATCTCTTAGAAGGTGGTTCCTCACTTGATTGCTTAGAAGAACCCTTCTGGCCTATAGACATAATATAATTATAAGTACTCACAAGCTTCTCATGAGGCAGATTCCAAACCTTTTCCTTGCTCCATCCTGAATTAAATACAGCTGGACTCATATTTTTCACTACCACTCTCATATTGTGAGTGATTTCAGCTTGAGTAGAAGGTTTGGCCAATTTAGCTTTGGCTTTCTTGGCATCCTCTTCTTTCTTCTTTCTTCTGAGCAATGCAACAATGTCATCAGAAGTAGCATTTTCACCCACAAGATCTCTAGCAAGAGCAGCATTAGAAGCAATCTGAGCTCCAATTTGCATATAATCATTCTCATCAAAATTAGGTGCCATGGCATCCAATACTTTTCTCCTTTCTGGTGGCAAAGTAGACACATAATTAGCTTGTACTCTGGCAACCTCTGCATCTAACTTAGCCTGTTCTTGCTCAGCCAAAGCTTGACTTTTCAGCAGATCCTCATGTTCCTTAAAAAGTCTCTCTTGGGCAAGTATTTCCTCCTTAGTAATCTCATCGGCACCAAGATCTTGATCAAACAGAGGAATTTGAGCCTGTGTTGTAACCTCAAACCGTTTATCAGCAGAGAAAGGTTCAGCAGAAACACCCTCAGGAAGCTTTGGAGAAGAAGACTTTGCATGATCAGCAGACACAGAAATGTTGGCAGCAACATCAAGATGATCAGGAGAAGGCAACTTGATAGGAACTTCTTCTGTAGGAACTGTAGAATCATTTACACTAGTGGGAGGAGTATCATCATTCATCACAAAAGTTTGCCCATAAACAAATACAGCTGTACTTTCCCCTGAAGCAGAACCAACAGTCTTAGCAGGATCAAGATCCATGGATTGAACACCATCAGCAGCAGTATCAGCTTCAAAAATTGGTGCAGAAGTATGGCCATCACTCCTCCTTTTTGGAACTACACTTGGTCTGGCCACCATAGGGGTATCAGCAGTTGCACGTTTTGGAGAGAGGGCAGCCTCTGTAGCTTCAGCCAACATATGAAGAGAATCATGAGTATCAGTTCCCTTTGTTGGAGTGTCAGCAGGAACTTCCAACTCATCCTCTGAGTCAACCACAAACTTTCTCTTCTTCCTGTTTTCCAATTGAGCCTCCAAAACCTTGACTCTCTCTGTTAATTCACTTACTTGACCCCCAAGAGATGCTTTGGTTTGCGTGAGTTCTCTTTCCAAATCACCAACCTGTTGAACATACCTGTTGAGCAACTCATACACAGTGGTTAGTGAGATAGGTTCCTCAGCTGTACCATCTGGTTTACCAGAGGTTTGTGGAGCTTCATTGGACCTGTGAGGAGACATAGGTACATCATCACCAATAGTGGTGGTACCAATAAAGACCTCTCTAGCTGGGCTAGAAGTCTGAGGTGCAGTGAATATGGGTGTCTCAGTATTAGGTTCAGTATTCAAAGTGTTCAAGAACTCATCAAACTGGTCAGTCAAGGGTGGCTTTCCTGCATTACTAGGGTCAACAGATCCTTCACCAGTAGTAGTATTTGGGTCCAAGGGATCAGCAGGATGCTCATCAGGAGCAATAGTCCTAGGAGAAACCACCTGCTGTTCATCAGCAGCCACTGAGGTTGAAGCCTCAGCAGCATGAGATGGACCAGCAGCATCCTTAGCTGCGGATGCATTTGCATCAGCAGATTCAGGAATGGGTGGAATATTCCTTTCGGCAGCATGAGAACTAGATGGATTTTCTCCTTCAGCAGCACCAGCATTGTCACCATGAGGCAAATAGCTGGAGTTAGAGGCCAGTGGGCGCCAGAATAACCACTTTCCATGTTTGAAATATTTTAGATGGCATTTCATGAATAGGTGTGTGTGTTCTATCAACTGTTTCAATACATATGATGATTTGAAGAAACCTAGGGTACATATAAAATTTATTCTTAATAGCCTGAATATTACTAATCAAACCATTAAAAATATATCTAGAAAAATTAAAGTTTGTACCCCTGGAAATATTGGCAATAGCCCAAGCCACATGAGTAGAGAATTGATCCAGTCCTCCTGTCTTGTTACTCATGCATTTCAATAAGGTATGAACAAGAAACTTCCATTTTGGGCAAAAGAACCTCTTCTTCCACACCTTGCCGTCCCCTTGATAACCAATAGCCCTCAAAGCTGGTAGTATTACAGACTTATATTCATGATATTCACCATCCGCATCTTTTAATTGAAGTTTGCTGCGGATCAAAGATTCAGTGACCACATACTTTTTCCCATCAATCCAAGCATTAATTTCAGTATTACCCTCTGCTACCACAGCTGTATCCCAAAATTGTTGGACCAATGATTCACACACTAGATCAGGACAATGTGTCAGAGCAAAGTGGAGATTAGACCTCTTCAAGTAGTCTACCATAGGTTTGCACACTTCTTTCCCTTCAACTTCACCCAGAAAAGCAATTAAATTGTGGTCACTTTTAAAAACAAGGTTCGCCATAGTGGAATGATGAAAAAGAAATGAACTTGAGAGGGTTGAACTAGGTTTGAATATATAATGAGTGGGAGGTAGTTATTTTGGAGTGGGATGTAGTTATTTTGGAGTGGGATACACACGATTAGTTATTTGAAGAAGTTACCAACAATCGTGGGGTTTAATTGACAACGAATCTTCGGAGAATCGTTTGACCAATTTTGACTTTATAATTTACCCAAAATAAACTCCATCAGCAGATTGAAAAGTCAATCCATAGAATGCCATGGTCAATCAGCAGCTTGGATAACAGGCTGTCATCCACTCCCACCTTTGGAACTGGCGATTCATTAACTGTCTTAAAGGCCCAAACAGGTTTATAAATACCTCTCAAATCATACTTTATTATATTCAACCATTGAGTAACCACTTTTTATTCAAAATCTCATCATGAACATTATAGACATATCCTCTGATTCAGAAGCCTCAGAGCACAATGATCCACTTCCACCCCCACAACCAATGCCTGTTCCACCACCTCCACCAATGCCTGCAAGGAGAATCCATGGGTGGAGAACTAAGGAAGAGGCACGCAAAAGACGTCATGATGTACCTTCTCCTCCTCCTCCACCACCAGCACCACCAGCGCCACCACTACCTTTTCCATCCTCTGAGTCAGATACATCTGAGTCAGATACCTCCGAGTTATTATTTTATGAGGATGTCAATGAAGGACCTTCTGAACGTCCACCTCTTTCAGAGCTTCTTTTAGAGGGAATGAAACGTGTTATTACTGACATGAGGCTAATTCCAGTTCCCAAGAGGTTGGAAAAACCAAAACCCCAAGTATTGGGATTGGTTTGTAAGAAGCTTTGGACCCCTGATACAAAGCCCAAGGATGTGGAGAAGGTGCTAAGGAACACAAAAGATGGTGAAGGCACTTCTGATCCCAAGGGTAAAGGCAAGAGGAAGATGGAGTAGGTTTAGGATAGTTTTTGTTGTGGTTGTTTAGATGGATAGGCTAATTGTATCCTTCTTTTGAATAATCATGAATAAACTCTGTTCTTGTCTTCCCTTAATCATCTTTTATATTGTAGATACTCTAAAAATATAGAATCTTGTCATCAGCAGATACCACAATCAGCAAGAACATTTGTCAGCAGAAACTAGAATCCGCAGGAACCAAGTCATCAGTTACATAAATCTTGGATAACACCAGTATCCCAAACAATTCTCTCAAGTTCTTTTTAACACATCTGAAGCCATGGGTGATGAAACTCATATGGTTACTGCCTCCAAGGTTCCTATGCTGAAGCAAGGTGAGTACGAGCTATGGAAGATGAGAATAAGGCAATATATCCGGATGATTGACTACAAGATGTGGGATGCTATTGTCAAGGGTACTCAAACCACAGTGATTGTTGAGGGTACTGTTGTTGCTTTCAAGGGGAAGGAAGCTGAAGATCTCAAGAAATTGGAGATAAAGGCTCATAGTATTCTCCTAATGGGAATACCTAATGAATTTCAGCTTGACTTTGAAGAAATTGATACTGCTAAGGAGCTTATGGATGCATTGGAAACAAGATTTGGTGGTAATGATGCCACTAAGAAGGTTAAGAAGAATGCTTTGAAGCATCAGTTGGAGAACTTCACTGCTACCAGTGGAGAAAATCTTGATGGTACTTACAACAGACTTCAAAAGCTTGTAAGTCAATTAAAGCTTGCTGGTTACATTGTGCCCCAAGAAGATATAAATCTCAAGTTTATTAGAAGTCTTGCACCTGAATGGAGCATGCATACTGTTGTGTGGAGAAACAAAGATGACTTTGATTCAATGAGCTTGGATAATCTATACAACAACTTGAAGGCCTATGAACCTGAGCTAAGGGGTGCATCTGATTTGTCCACTTCATCATCAGCAGCTCAAAATATTGCTTTTGTTTCTACTAGTAACTCTGCTGCTGGTTCTAATAACATGGACACTGTAAGTGATGCTGCTATTTGTGCATTCTTGGCTGATCTCACCACTAGTACTCAACTTCTCAACCAAGATGCTGACCACATTGATTCTGATGATCTGGAAGAAATTGATATGAAGTGGCAAATGGCTATGCTTACTTTAAGGGCAAGAAAGTTCTTGAAAAGAACTGGAAAGCAAATTAAGTACAATCCACAGGGAAACTTGGGCTTTGATAAGTCAAAGATGGAGTGCTTCAACTGCAACAGGAAAGGTCATTTTGCCAGAGAATGCAGAGCTCCCAAGAAGAATGTTGACACAACCAAGAAGGCTGCAGAAGAGACAAAGCCATCTACTGCTTTGGTTTCTTGTGATGGTTTGGGTGATTATGACTGGAGTGATTTGGCACAGGAAGAACCAAACCATGGTCTGCTTGTAGTGACCACTACAGGGCATAACTTTGCTCTAATGGCTTACGCTTCTTCATCATCTGGCTCAGATTCTGAGGTATCAAATGAATCTAATGAATCTACTTGTTCTTTTAAATCATGTGTTGATACTATAGAAGAACTTAAGACTAGGAATGAGAGTTTAATTAAAGAGGTTGAGTTTCTGAGACTTGAAAACATAGGATATAAAGTAGGCATTGATAATATTGAAATGAAACTTGAATATATGCAAGAAATTGAGATTGAGTATGTTGATAGGCTAGAAATTCAACGTGGTGAAATTGACATTAAAAATGCTGAAATAGAAATGCTTAAAAGAAAGCTAGTTGAGTCTGAAAAGGCTAGAGAATTAGCAATTGAGGAAAAAGATAAGCACATTATTAGAGTCAATAAACAAATGTATGCTACTTCTATACTTGATGAAAATGCTAAGAACATAATTGAGTGTCAACTGATGAGAAAGAATAGTGGTATAGGATACCATGAAGTTCCACCTCCCATGAAAAGTGCACTTGCACCACCAGGGAAGGAACTGTCATTTGTAGATGTTGAAGGGCTCATAAAAGAAGCAGGAGAATTTAGTAAGTCACTTAATAAGATACCAGAGGTTGAAAAAGTAAATTCTGGTGCACCAATCATTGAAGATTGGGTGTCAGATAGTGAGGATGAATCAGATGAATTAGATGAGTCAACCACTAGGTCAACACAAAGTTCTAATGTGTTAAAGAGTGATGTTAGTCTAACACAGTGTGCTAAAAAGAAAGAGATTCCTCAAGTTGTTAAACCTAAAATAAATCAGGATAAGTTTCTAAAACCTGTTTTAGGACATGCTTTGTCTAAAAGAGTTGTTGAGTATTATGAGGTTCCTAGTGAACAAATGAAAAGGTTTAATAACAAGCCTAGGGGAAACCAGAGAAATTTCAATGGTCTAGTCTCAAATAGATTAGGCAATGATTTTCAGCTTAAAAGGAAGGCATGTTATAACTGTGGTAGTTTTGAGCATCTTATAGCTAAATGTGCTAACTAT
>LBNU01020518.1:13128-27771 GCA_014162995.1 Artemisia annua | reverse complement strand
ATATATATATATATATATATATATATATATATATATATATATATTCAAGCAACACAAGAATACAATAAGGAAAAAATACATGATTAATAAACATGAACATATCCCTCCACTTGAAATCAACTGTCTTCTAAACCCGAAATTCTTCATATACCCTCTATCATGACCCACGACTTCCATTAGTGGAACCAAAATTAACTAGCAACTCCCCGACTATTGACTTAAAGAAACTACAGGATTAATAAACATGAACATATCCCTCCACTTGAAATCAACTGTCTTCTAAACCTGAAATTCTTCATATACCCTCTATCATGACCCGCGACTTCCATTAGTGGAACCAAAATTAACTAGCAACTCCCCGACTATTGACTTAAAGAAACTACAGGATAGGCTAGGTGTAAAGTGTAATGAAATAAACATATAATGGTGTGAACAAAACGAAAGGAATGGCTCAGACGGGTTATTTTGGGTTAATCAATGTGAAAAGTTATTATACACAATATAACATAAATGGATGGGCTATTTGGGGTTAATCCTAAAATTTGCCTTTAATCCTAGCTACACCGATTACACTAAGTTAGCTCAGTACAATGCTCATTATGGTGGTCTCGAAAATATATACAATGCCAAGTTCTAAAGTCTACTACAGCCACCGGCACACTTATTTTTGTGGATTTATGTATAAGGGGAAAACGAAAAGGCTTATCCTCACATAATGAAAATAATGGGTAGTGTGCTCAGTTATGATTTAACTAGTTAAGTAATGAAAAATATGTCAAAACTTTAAAGATGAAACATCTTTCACTAAAAATTAGAAAAATAAGACAAGCATAATCAAGCAGGAGTCTATTTCTACTCCTTTTCCCCCACTTAAGGCATACTAAGCATATAAAATTAAAAAGAAGGAAGCGAATTAGAACGAAAAACTCCCTTGCGATTTGCTCGGTATGATCAAAATATAGCATGTCCCTAAGTATGCTTCATGTCATACTTCATCGAACAACGTCCACCATCTCTAGCCCATCTAGAACTCGATAGCACCAATCCGGAGTGAAGTGCTTCTTGTAGCTACCTATCTTCCAAACATTGCTCCATGCTTCAATAACCTGTATAGCTACAAGAAAACCAAACCAAAGCATAAATCCGGAAAAAGCAAGATAACATGAAATATACAAAATAAAAGAAATAAAAATAAAATAAACTTAAACCCATCGGTATCCCGAGTGGACGAGTTGTAGTCACGTAAGGGTTTCTAGTGAACACGCCCACAAAGTTCGAAAAGAAAACGGTTTGAAAAAGATAAAGGACAATCAAATTTGCAAAATGTGATTTTAACTAATTACTGCGTAAGGAGAAGGATACCTGTTGGGTCACCATATTAATCACATACAACATATAATCTAGAGAGAGAAAGTTGGAGAGAGAAAGAGAGTGGATGGAACTTGTGAAATGAAATAAACTTTGTTATTGCAAGAACCAACACCCTCCTTGGAGGGTTTACATTATTATTTATAGCCCTCAAGGTAGGGCATCACATGCATGAGCTTTTCTAACGAAACTTCCTAAGGCCCATGGACTAAACATAATAAGACTAGTAAACATAATAAATACTTAAGTAACAATACTAGAGCAACGTATTACAAAAATTAATGACCGACACTTGATATAAATAAAATATATTCCCAACAATCTCCCCCTAAGGGTTGGTCATAAAAGGTTGCTTGACGTCATTGTTGCTTCATTGGTGTGACGTCTTCAAAACATTGAATCATCGTTCTTTGTTCTTTGTTCTTGTAGTGATTAAGTGATGGTGTTATCTGCTTTTCATCAACGTCATTGTCTCTGGTGTCTTTACGCCTTTCCAACATGCTCATACATCTTTTGACTTTGAATCTTTACACTTAAACAGCTCTCAAATCATAACTTTGATATTTGTCTTTCAAATTTCTAGATTCATTTGCCGACGTAGAATCTTTCTTTTAACTTTGTTTAGCTTTGATCATTTTGAGAACTTTCTTTGATTTTGTGATGTTTGTATGAGCCATGTGGAAACTGATGTAACGCTGATGATGGTAATGGTGGTAACGGATATCCCGGTCTCCATAAGTACTTACATGAATACAGTTAGCAATAAAACATCTGACACTTATAGGTTCG
The DNA here is from genome assembly GCA_014162995.1 of Artemisia annua. Lineage (NCBI taxonomy): Eukaryota > Viridiplantae > Streptophyta > Magnoliopsida > Asterales > Asteraceae > Artemisia > Artemisia annua. The sequence goes on along the minus strand of LBNU01020518.1, from coordinate 25,614 downwards.
GACTTCGAGATCGTTAACAACATAGTGTGAAAACTTTCTCTAATCCTTGCCATGGCCGTTCTGAACTAGATACCCCCGAGAAGGCTTACATAGATACACCAAAGTGTATCAACGATTCAGGTGAGCCGCTGAAGTACACCGAGGTATCACTCCACGACTGTAGACCGTTTGAAATCCCGACGTTTTGTGTTTAAATATCATGTGAGAACACACCTTTGTTTGCTGACGCGTTCCTTGAACATTCTTAGAACGGATGCATGAACGCTCGCGTGTTCCTTAAACGTTCAAGGATCGGATGGTCCCTCAGGTGTATATCTATTGATATATTACACATAGTCGTTGTTAGTCGCTAAAGTAAACACTTCACGACTGTAGACCGTTTGTTGCATAAAACCATCACAATTTTGATTCACAATCTCGATCAATGTGATAAGAAAGATCTTATAAAATCTCTCAAAGTGTTTTAGGTTATTAAAATTGCTTTGTAAACACTTTGAGAGTTTTTCAATTTTATAAATGTACTCCCCCTTCAATAATGCTCAACAGTTTTAAAGAAAATTTGCATAGTCAAGAGAGGAGTAAGTAACTTTGAATTGATTAATTTCCAATAGACAAGACCTTTGCGAGACACGTTTACATCACTGGTTAGACCAGCTTGAAATTATTACCCGTCCAGGTGCATGTCTATTGAAAATCTCTCGAGAAGGTACATACTACTCAGACAAGTCCTTTATGAGACACGTTTACATCACTGGTTAGACCAGCTTGAAATTACTACCCGTCCCGGAACATGTCCTTTCGTTTACTGACTTTGCGTTTCGTCAATTCATGGGTGATATCTGCAATTGTTTGCATGATGGTACATCCTACTTTGACAAGTCCATCGCGAGACACGTTTACATTACTAGTTGGACTAGCTTGAAATTATTACCCGTCCAGGACAAATCATTTCGGTTTTAGTAGTGTAATCTCGTCAATTCGTTGGTTACTTCTGAGTTAAACTTGATACGGTACTTTATTTCTGATCAACATTGTGAGATTTTATCATTTGGTCAACATATTTTAATCACCATTCTCCCCCTCAAAAATTGCATATCTATGTTGTTTTTGTAATACATTTTGATTAAAATATGCTTTTTGAGGTTTGAGGGAAGAATTCAACAAGAACTTTTCGTTTTGAACAAAGATTGTTTCAAGTACTCCCCCTCAATAAGTGAAATAACTTTTTGAGGTTTTGATTACGAGAGGGAATACTTGTTCTTTTGAGCAGAATTATGAAAAACTTTGAAAAATTTGATTAATTCTACTCAAAAGTAAAAAAGCCTTCGCTCCTTATTTTAGGATTGAGGCACTGAAGTGTACCTCAGGGTCCTTTAATCACAAAGAACGGGTTGTGCACTGTTATCTCCGTAGTCAGTTTAAGCTCAATGAGATTTTTTTACAGAATGACATACGGCGTAAAGAGGTTAAATCTATACGCCGTAATTAAACAAAGGTTTTCAGGATTTTTCCTCAGAATGATATGCGGCGTATATAGGGCTTTGTCCCTACGCCGTAATAAAAACGAACCTTATGTTTTTCCAGGATTTTTGTTTTTTAAAAGTGAATATAACATGCCTGGACCTCTCTTCATTCCTGTACCAGTCTATCTATCTAGCAGAAACGACTATCCAATACATTCAAAAGCAAAAGCAAACCGCCATCTTCAGCTCCTTGGACAAACTCAATCTAGTCCATTGATCTCATCATCCTAGCTCTTCTTGCCAAGATGCTAATTCAATCGGTAATAATCTGGGAATGCAACGATAGTTGCATAGTAGTTGCTAAATTAGCTACAAATAGTCACTGCCAATTTAAAATGCAACGAGCAAGCTTGGTCGTTGTTAAATTAACAACACATTTTAAAGTCAATTGTTGTCATTTCTAAATAACTATCATCAAAGTTATATTCCTTGCTAATTACTTTATTAACAAACAACCAGCATTTGGTGCAATAATATAAACCAGTGAAAGAGAAATTAAGTAAATACATAAAATCACAAGAAAAATTATACCAAATGTAACTTTACTAAAATTCAAATACAGTTGATAAAATCTCTACAAAGTAAACCATCATATGATTCGCTTACAAGAAACGATCAGATATCCAACTAGCAATGTGAATTATAAGAACTGCAAGTACCAGAATATTTGGTCATTCTTAATGATTGAAAATATTCCAAAGACTAAATGAATTACCAATATCTAGGAAGTCGATTTTGCAGCCCAACCAAGAATTGCTTAACTTGTTCCTGCACTTGTACCTGCACTTGCTCCTAAATTCGTTGTTGCATGTCAAGCTCAAATGCTTTTCTTCGACTTACTAGTCTGGCATTGACTTCGGATTCTATCATCATTTGATGGTTTTTAAAGTAGAGAAGTATTGGACCCAAAAGTTATATGAGTGGAACCAAAATATTATACCTTTTCCATCAAGTAGCCATAGATCAAGAGCTCTCCTCTACAATTTGAAAAATATATTTTTGAGCCTTTGCATTGGATTTCAAAAGGTATTAGTCATATTGTGCAAAGTAATATGGCTCTTTTCGATAGTCGTTCTAAAACTTGTTGTCTATTGCTTAAATTGTTCAAGTCATTGGAGGCAAAATTGTTTACTCCACCCATCGGTGAAATAAACGAAGATCTTAGCAGGTATGCTTTACAAATTCAAGATGAGATGGAGTTTTCTTAGAGAACACTTAAGGGCATTTCAAATTCCGTGAATTCCTTCGTCTTAAAGGCCGAAAAGGAATAAGACAGCGTTCTTTTAGAGCTTCTTAAGAAATCTACTTGGATTCGATGGAGTAAAGCAATTTGACACGGATCAAATTTAACATCTACATTCCGTTGAGCTAGTTAACAGTTGGAACTTACCAATAGTGACCTTAACATGTATCGCTGTTTCACTCCCGCATATTCCCAAGGACAGAGTTTAGAGCTTGATGAAAAGTGTTGGTGAAGGTCTATCATATACCTATATTGTGGAGGAAAGCCTCAATCTATGAAGTGAATTTGTTGAATATTTGAAATGCCACTATGACCTTATGGCATGAGGTCGAAAACAACCGCAAGTGGTTACAGAATAGTCTATCAAAAAATGCTTTTGAAGGGAATACGACAACAGAGATTCTTAATTGGTTTGCTGATAAAGCTGAAGAAATTGTTATAGAGATCAGCAAAAGTTCCCATGGAATAATGGTGGTGAACAGAATTCCTAAGGAGTTGGTCGCTTCTAATTCAATCTACCGAATTGCACAACCAATCTTGCTTAGAGAGCGAGGCAACACAGAACCATTTACCAAAAAGCAGTTGTTTACCCTTTTAAATGATATGAAAGCAGACATATTATCTGCTTGCTTTACAAACATACCGCGAGTAATAACATTGAAATGCCATAAAAGCGTGACAGAGAAACGAGAGGCAGTCTCGTAAACTCTTCCTTCTTTGCCTTCAATTGCATTTGAAAGAGACTTGTAGACTCTAAAATGTGTGCACCATGGCCTACTTAAGAAGATCTCAAGCAAATCAAGGCAGAGTCCGAAAGCCCGAGGCAAAGACCAGAGGCTTGCATATTCTTCCATAGGTCAAATCAGATATGTAACTATTGGAATAATTGTTGGAGGCTCAAATGATGGATATGCAAGCATGATAACTTATATGCTGTTCTATATCTCCGTTCCTCATATGAACTTATTGACTCTTGAGATATAGTAATATCGAGAAGACAAAATTGTTTCAAGCACCGACAGAACCGGAAATTCCCCTTCTTTCAAAGAGAAAAGGATGGATTATGCACTCAGAAGGGAAGAACTTCTATCAGCATCTCAATTTCAATTCAAACATGGGTTTGAGTCACACTCCATGTTCTGGAAAATATTACCATCCGAAAAGAGGTAAAACGAAGTCTTTGTCTAAAGAAATGCGTTGAGAAAGGGCAGACGTATAGAACTTTTCAACGAGGTGTCTTCACTAGGAAGACTACAAAGATAATAAAACGGCTAGAGACATTTAAACTACCAAGCATGGATGATGATAAGATGGCATATATTGATGAGTGGCATCTTCACTTCCACTTAACAATCCCTTAAGATACTCTCTTCAACTTCATTATCTTATGAAAATAATTAAATATCATGTTAGTATATGTAGGCATAACTTGTGGCTTAAGTGAGTACATATTGCATGTATTTATACATTATATAACGAACATATCCATTTTCCTTGGTACGTTTTCTAGGTTTTTCCTAATCTATTCTTTTTCACATCTAGCGAGGGTTCCATGGATCGTGCATCATGAGGTATCTCGACGTACGACGATCGTTCACAGAGAATTTGTGATCAAGTTTTTTTTTTTTTTTTTTTTTTTTTTTTTTTTTTTTTTAGCAGCTTATGTAATTCACTTGTTTTGTGTAACACAATTTAAACTGCTACTGGTACCTATTTAGTGTGGCTTAATATATTTTGATTATTTTCATAAGATAATTAAGCTGGAGAGAGTACCTTAAGGGATTGATCAGTTGAAGTGAAGACACCACTCATCAATATATGCCATCTTAACATCATCCATGCTTGGTAGTTCAAATGTCTAAATGTTTTATTATCTTTGTAGTCTTACCAAAAAGCTTGGTTGCAACCTTGACACTTACCTCTCATTTCTCTATCATGCTTTCAAAGCATTCCATTGTTATCACTCGCGGTATGTTGGTAAAGCATGCAGAAAGGAGGATATGTACGTGTATACTCTCTTCAAGCTCTTGTAGCCCTTAATTCTTTTTTTTTTTTTATTTATTATTATTATTATTATTATTATTATTATTATTATTATTATTATTATTATTATTATTATTATTATTTTATTTTATTTTTTTTTGAAATAAACGTTATAAGTAGTCTTTTACCTTTGGTGCATACCGTGAAAAGTGGTGCACACCCAAAAGTTTTATCAAAGTCACTAGTATTAAAGAATAATAAGAGGAAGAAGGTTGCAGGTACTATATGAAGAAGAAGTTGATATTAAGATAAATTACATATTCCAAAATAGCATATTCACCATACATTTTAAGATTTTTTAATGTACGCTTTTATTAGTAGGAAATACATACTGTGCTTACTTTTCCGCTACTTTTAACCTGCGATCTAGAAATTATATGAGGGTTCATTTGATGTTTTTGTTGGAATATTGGATAAATATTAATTAGTTAAATGTCTAGTATCGAACCCGAGACCTCGGGATTGCACACGTTACGAATGAGTATCAAGGATTAAATAATTAATATGTATTAAATGTTATGTATACATATTTATTATTTGAACACAAGAAAAGGATTAATGATCGTTAGTTATTAACGGTATGGACTAACTATCATTAAACGTTAATGAGAAGGACTAGAATGCAAAATTGGACACAAGAAAGATCCGGAACCCTCCTTGTTTATTGTGGCCGGTTCTAAGGGGGTTAGGGGAAACCCTAATCAACTTAACTTATCCTCCAGGATTGTATTTAGTATAAATACAAAACCAAGGGTCTTAGTTTTTCACCTTTTGTGCACACACTAAAACCTAAATTGGTTTTTCTCTTCTCTCTTGTTCTTGAACCGATCGTACACCCCTTTAGGGTTGTAGGATCGAATTTTGTTCATCAAAATTCTTTACTTGTGTTTTTTACTAGCATAAACTTGATATGGTTTAATTCGTGTGTACAAGAACGAGGTAATTACTCACTATAGTAACTATCAAGGGATCGATTAACAAAAAGGTAAGGAGTTAATCATTGATCCATATAAACCCTAATTAGGGTTCTTCACTTGTTCAAGATTATTAAAGTTAGGTTCTTGTTCTTGCTAGAACCTAAAGGTACGTTCTTATTTAATTTATGTTAATCTATTATGTGTTATAATTGATCCTTCGCTTCCGCATATGTGACTACATGTTTACTTAATAATATGATAGTCTAGATTATTAAATTCTAACAGTTTTACCAATTAACTAACGATATTCTAGTTGCTTAAATTAATCAAACAAAAAAACCAACCTATAAACCCGGAACTGAAACTGAACCGCAAAGCAAAACCAGAACCGCAAAACCGAAAACCAAAAAACCTGAATCGCAAAACTTGGCCTAACTTGATTCGGTACAATCTTTTTAGACAGTGCACAACCTTCTCCGATTTTCTAGATCCGCCACTGCATGCTTATGAAGTGAAACTATCATGAAGATCACGCCACTTGTCAGTAGAATAACGATAACTATATAAGTAAAACTAGAAGATGATTTGTTAAATGAGGTAGATTTTTTTAGTGTTTTAATTCTTTTTTGGGAGGAGAGAGTAACAATTATGTTTGTTGGATTGGATTGTAAGCAAACAAGGGAGCTAAATTTATAGCCATCAACAAAGAGGTGAAGTAAAAAGTAGGGCTGAACAAAACCGTCCGAGTCCCGAATCCCGTCCCGCTCCCGAGTCCCGAATCTTGTCCCGATCCCGAACCGATCTCAAACGGGTCGGGACTCGGTTTGGGTTTTCCGGCTTGTCGGGATTCGGGATAGTCGGGATCGGGTCGGGACGGGCTGAAAACCGAAAAATTACAAAGAAAACCGAGAAAACCGACCGATCCCGTCCCGTCCCGACTATCCCGATCCCGAACCGAGCTTAATCGGGTCGGGACTCGATTTGGTTTTTCCGGCTTGTCGGGATTCGGGATATGTCAGGATCGGGTCGGGATCGTGCCAATGCTCAGCCCTAGTAAAAAGTGACCACAAGAAGAAAAAAAGAACAAGAAAAGAGAGGTACACTAAAAAAAAGTGCTAGTCTCCACACTTATTTTGCCACGGTATGGACAACTGTGGACTTTTTTTTATATGGTTAATAATTTTGCTACGCTTATAAATGTCACAAATATTTAAAAAATAATCCACATATATAAGTGTGAACAATTACAATAAAGCTACACTTATAGGTGTAGCAAATGTCTCCACACTTTTATTTTTGAACATTTTTTGCAAGTTTGCCACACTTTTAGGTGTAGTCATTCAAAGAATATTTTCACACTTTTAACCATAGACATTTGGATGATATTTTCACACTTATATGTGTAGCAAAATTTGTCACACCCATTATTACCACACATGAGAAAGTGTGGAATCAATAATTTTACACATTTTTAAATGTAATCATTTGGCTTTTAAAATGTGAAGAATTCAACTAGTTTTTGTAGTGGGTAAATGGTAAAAAGTAGTAAAATATATGAACCTATTGCACCAATAAGAGTTAGACAGCAAATTATGTACATACGGATGGAAAAGGGAAAAAGTTATAGTTGGTACTTGGTGCACATGTACCTTCCATAACTCTAGTAAAAAAAAGGATAGGTAATTAGTAAAAAGGTCAAATGTAGAACCAATTGCACCAATAAGAGTTAGACAGCAAATTATGTACATATGAGAAAAGGGGCCCTTTATCCCCACCCCTTACTTTTTTATCCTCACCCCCTAATTTTTTATTATTTTTTTATTTTTTTTATTTTTATAATTTTGCTAATATAAAAAAACTATAAACCTGAAAGTGCGGAACAGAAAATATAAAGCTTAATATGTCAAACGCTTAAAACTGTCAAAAATACGGAACATAAACTGACAAAAAACTGTGCTGTACTGAAATAAAAGAGAGACAGAAAGGGACAAAAAGAATATTCCCCCACTAGGGGTTATGGTTAACACAACCCATGAGAAAAGAGAAAAAGTTATACTCTAGTCGGTACTTGGTGCACAAGTAGCTTCCATAACTCTACCTATAGACTATGTAGTACAAAAAAGGAGAGGTAAATGGTAAAAAGGTAAAATATATGAACCTATTGCACCAATAAGATAAATGATCATTATGTAAAAGATTTAATTTGCTCAAGTTGTGAGAACCAAGTAAAATTTCGTGATAGAGCGTGAGAGTTTGTTCAAATTAACGCATCACAAATAATTGGTCAAATCTTGTAAGAAACAAAAAATATGATGAAAATACTATATGAAGCATGTTGTGTAATGCTAACTTGATTCTTATGGTGAGTTCGAATTTCGAGCCTAGCTCATATATGGTAAAATTTCAACTAGGAACATTTTGACTCGCAAAATATGTTATCATCTTGGACTATTCCTAAGATATTATGGATTAGGGAAAACATAAGACTATAGTAATGATTAGGGCTGAGCAAACGGACCAGATGGACCGGACCGACCGACAAAACCGACCGGACCGGACCGAACCGGACCGGACCAACCACATTCGGTCCGGTCCTCGGTCTAAGCTTTTTGGCTAATTCGGTCCTCGGTCCGGTCCGGTCCGGTCCGGACCGACCAAAAACCCGAAAAAACTTGCCAAATCTTGCCTAATTGGACCAGACCGACCGAAGACCGACCGGACCGGACCGGACCGAGACCGGACCGACCACATTCGGTCCGGTCTCGGTCTATGGTTTTTCCGGTTCTCGGTCTTCGGTCCGGTCCGGTCTTGGTCGGTCCGGTCCGGTTTTTGGAAATTCGGTCCGGTCTCGGTCTATGGTTTTTCCGGTTCTCGGTCTTCGGTCCGGTCCGGTCTTGGTCGGTCCGGTCCGGTTTTTGCACATTCGGTCCGGTCTCGGTCTATGGTTTTTCCGGTTCTCGGTCTTCGGTCCGGTCCGGTCTTGGTCGGTCCGGTCCGGTTTTTGGACCGTGATCACCCTTAGTAATGATAACATGAATCACCCGTGAAATACAACGCATTAAGGCATTAAACGTCCCCCAGACACGCATGAAGAAATAGATTTGGGGAGGGTTCGATCATCCATGCCACCGAACAGATTTGGGGAGGGTTCGGTCATCCATGCCACCGAATGGGTCTTTGGTGTAGAGAGGAAATGATGATGTGATGGTGATGCATTTGATTACTATTACCCCGTTCTAAGAGGTAAATAAAAGTTGGTAGAGGAAGAAAAAAAGTCAATGGTGCAAGATAAATCTATGAAACTAGTTCACACGAAATCAAAACAAACACGACAACTCCTTACATCCATTGCAGAAAAGAAAGTTTAGATTTACTAAAGATGTTGTGTCTAGCAATATGTGAATGACCTATCAACTTAGAAATTGTTGAGTCAAATTTTATTAAAAACATATGTGAAAGTAGGTGTGGCAATTCAGGTCAGGTTCGGGTTAGTAGGTTAGCGGGTCAAAAGACCCCAACCCAAACCTGACTCGTTTAAATAATCGTGTCAACCATGTCAATTCTAACCTGTTTATACATAACCTGAACACGACCTATTTAACCCATGTATATATATAGGTTGGCAGGTTAAATAGGTTACACGGGTTTCAGGGTGACCCATTTAACCCGTTTATCTAAACAAGTTGGCACATTACATGGGTTAAACAAGTTAAACGAGTTTGTGGGTCAACATATTAAACGTATTTAACCCGTATAATAAATATATATTTTTTGTAATTTTTGAAAAAAATCTACGGGTCAACCCGTTTAACCTATACTTTGTATTGGGCTCAAGCCCAAGTTCTAGAATATTCCGTGTAACCTTATATATATACTTATCGGTTGATTAATGAAAGACATACAAACTTTGCACAGTTACATGGTATCAGCCTAATATACCGATCCTTCCTTCAACCCTACCACCTAATCTTCCAAAATGTAACTGTGCAGAGTTTGTATGTCTTTAATTAATCAACCGATAAGTACATATAAAGGGTTACACTGAATATTCTAGAACTTGAGCTTGAGCTAAATATAAAGTATCGACTAACATATATAAGTTGACCCGGGCGTGATCCGAAACCTATTTAGACTTAACCCGAACCTGTTAATTTTCGTATCGGTCTTAGGTCGAGTTTCGTGTCTGGTCATAAATTGTCACCCTTATGTGAAATGATATATTTGAAATAACTCGTGTTGTTTTAGACAAAATGCTATTTAAATAAATCATCATTTTTTGAATAAAAACCAAAATAACTTCAAATCATTTAAACATGAAAACACCACAAGTTGATGCCCATGTAGTTCCATAATGACTTTCCTATTATATATCCTGCATCTCATTTGCATAGAAAGTTGGATCATGTTATGTTGGTATAACTTATTTTTGCTTTTCATGTGGATGTGAACTGTGAGGCCACCAAACAACTCTATTGACAAAGTTTCTGTAATTTACCGAAGGTAAAAAGTAGAAAGGGTTTTCTTTTAAGGACCACTAGAAAAAAGCATCCGAAGTCATTTCAAATTAAAAGTTACTCAAATGCGTACAAAACTTTCCAAAATAATTTCACAATGTAACGACTATTCTGTATTTGTATGAGTTGACTGCCACTTCGGTACGAATTGAAGGTCAATGTTCTATAAAATTTACATAATATGTAGACAATGTTTAGGACACCCATGGTATAAACAACTGTTATGTTTAGCTAAACATGTACATGTAATCTACCTATTAACATATAGTTGCAACTGAAAATCATCTGTATGAGAAGAATAAAAGAGGTCGGGATTTATGGCAAATTATATATAGAGTAAACTGCAAAAATCTTCCCTGTTGTTTGTGTATTTTCGCAGATATCATCCACATCTCAAATCTTTGGCATTAAACATCCCAAGTCCTCAAACCTTTGGCACTAATCATCCCTGAGCACTAACGTCGTTAGTTTTACCCGTCAAGTGTTAAAATAATATTTGCCCGTTAGTCTTTCCGTTAATATTTTTTGCACCGTTAGTCCTCAGTTTTTAAAATGAATTAGAAATTGCAGCACAGGCTCGAACTCGGATATAAACTCGTTTTTATCCGTTTTCTATTTAACTTTTTTTTTGCTTAAACTCGTTTTTATCCGTTTTCGTCTGTTTTTATACATTTTTTTACGTTTTCGTCAGGTTTTTTTATGTTTTTGTTCGTTTTTAATGTTTTCGTCCGTTGTTTATGTTCTCGTCCATTTTTCTACGTTTTCGTCCGATTTTATACATTTTCCGTTTTTATACTTTTTTGTCCGTTTTTTACGTTCTCGACCATTTTTTTACGTTTTAGTCATTTTTATGTTTTTGTCCGTTTTTTATGGTTTCGTCCGTTTTACACGTTTGCGTCCGTCTTTTTACGTTTTTGCCCTTTTTATCCGTTTTCGTTCATTTTTAAACGCTTTTGTTTGCTATTTCTACGTTTTTGTCCTTTTAAAAACGTAAAAAACAGACGAAAATATATAAAAACGGACAAAAACATAAAAAAAGGACAAAAACGTAAAAAAAATGGACGAAAAAACATAAAAAAACGGACAAAAACGTAAAAAAACGGACGAGAACGTATAAAAACAGACGATAATGTATAAAAACGGACGAGAACGTAAAAACGGACGAAAACGTATAAAAAACGGACGAAAACGAGTTTAAGCCAAAAAAAGGTCAAATAGAAAACGGATAAAAACGAGTTTAAACCCGAGTTCGAGCCTGCGCTGCCCTTTTTAATTCATTTTAAAAAGTGAGGACTAACGGTGCAAAAAATATTAACGGAAGGACTAACGGGCAAATATTATTTTAACACTTGACGGGTAACACTAACGACGTTAGTGCTCAGGGATGATTAGTGCCAAAGGTTTGTGGANTAGAAAACGGATAAAAACGAGTTTAAACCCGAGTTCGAGCCTGCGCTGCCCTTTTTAATTCATTTTAAAAAGTGAGGACTAACGGTGCAAAAAATATTAACGGAAGGACTAACGGGCAAATATTATTTTAACACTTGACGGGTAACACTAACGACGTTAGTGCTCAGGGATGATTAGTGCCAAAGGTTTGTGGACTTGGGGATGTTAAATGCCAAAGGTTTGAGATAGGGATGATATCCGCGAAAATACACAAACCACAGGGATGATTTTTGCAGTGTACTTTTATATATATATTGAAACTTAAACAAGTTCGCGATGTGTATGGGAGTCCCATACAGATAGATTAACAACAAACAATCGTTACTTGATGCATAGAGGCTAGAGCATTTCTTGGCAGCTTCCATAGATCCTCCACTTTTGTTGTGTGGCTTGAAGCTTCAACCTTGATACATAGAGCACTTTCACATCTGGATTTATTTTTGACCGCTTATTTACTCAATTACATCTAGAGATATGAACTGCTTATTTACACAATTACATCTAGAGATATGAACTCCGAGTAACAACTATTCAAAACTAGAAGGAACTTTAGGATCTCAATATGCATTATAATCTGAGGTAGACCTGGTTATTTGATATAGAGCCGGCTACAGGATAGACCTAGTTGTCATAGCTACTACATTTTTTAAAAGGGCAAATTACCTGAAAATGTATTTAACTTGCCACTTTTTACCATTGTAAGTAGTTTTTTTTTTTTTTTTTTTTTTTTTTTTTTTTTTTTTTTTTTTTTTTTTTTTTTTTTTTTTTTTTTTTTTTTTTTTTTTTTTTTTTTTTTT
>LBNU01020518.1:0-12339 GCA_014162995.1 Artemisia annua | reverse complement strand
TACTTAAGAACACAACAAAAATAATAATAAAATAGAACTTAAAGGTGGTCTTTAGCTAGCCTTACTGGTGTGTCCTGCAAAAACGCAACATCACTGTTTGGTGCAGTCAACAAATGATGATCTACGTCATCTTCTTCACTCCCCATAGTTAAAGATGAATCACCTGACACTGACCCTTCATCTGTTTGAACAAAAACAATGAGTAAAATGTTGCACTGCGGAATGCGATTAATACATGTAAATTTGTAAAACATGAAGAAAAAAAATCATGAATTAAAAAGAACGGAAAGTGGAGACTCACCGGAATATGTTGCATGATCCGGCATATGTCTGACAGCTGCAACTTGAATGTTTTCAGGCAGTAAACAGTTGCAGTAAGAACCTGCTTATCACAATAACGAAGTGTTCAATAGAATGGAACACATTGAAAGTGTCTGCCATATTATTGAATCACAATGGCAGGATATTAGTATTTCTTACCAACTTTAGCCAAACGGTTGACCCATCCAGGGATTGGTTTTCCAGTCAACCGCATGCTTACTTCGTTCGTGAAATGATTGCAGTTTTTCGCAATCAGATGATAAGTATCACCGTAATATTTATTAGATAGCTGTTCCATAAAAGTCCGGAATTCGGTAGGAGACATGTTGGTACTACCCAAAGGAATGGATCGCCTGAAGATAAAACCTGGGCAACTTTTGGGTTCCACTTCAAACACCCCACTTGTTGAGTACTCGTGGGCTCCAAATGCATATTCCATGTCATATGCTGATTATCATATCAAAAGCAAACATATTACTTTATGGCTCGAAGACCACAAGTCATTGGAAGATGTGCATAAATTATATATCATGCCAGAAATTTAACTATGTTTTATTGTTTTTTTCTCTTCTGTACAATCTATGACCTGTGATACTATTTTTGGTATGATTTTTTCTACAAAAGATATCTATTTGTCATGGTGCATAATGCAAGGGGATGAACATAAGCTTTTACTGAACGCAACATACTGTCTTCTCAGAGGACACGTGGAAATATCAGATATAAATATGCTAAGAAACCGAAGACTTACTCAAGTATATTAACTCTTTTCTTTTCAGAAGAGATGTCAGTTTTGCTGACAAGTATATTTATGGTAAAATCTCATTATTAAATTAAGACACTAGTTATCAAATGATTATCAGTATAAGATGGTTCATACATTTTTATGCTTGCACTTATCTTCCATTTCAACTATGATGGTTCATAAAAGATATTTTTCATCGAGAAATAACATTTCTTAAGTTATAAATTGATCATATTCCAGAAATTAAGTTGTTACAAGCGTGGTGGTAAGCTAGGGAGCAAAAAAGTGGGGTATTACATATATCAGAGCCACGCCAAAATCTGACTTTGCAAAAAGGCAAACTACCACACCTACGCATCCATCTCTGGTGAAGATCACCATAACAGTCTCATCTACTAATGGAGTCCACATGCGACTCAATAAGACAGCAACATTGCTGCAGCACCAGCTTAACGAAGTCCACAATACAAATTATTCGACTAACTTATACAATGGAATCATCTCCTCCTTCAACAGGAGGTCCATTGCATTAAGGTTACAGTCTAATTGAAACTACGCCAGCCTTAGAATAGAAGTTTTCAGCTAAACCAAAAACCACAACGTCTACGTTCAACCAACCTATCACCTAAGGCTAATTTATATCAATACAAAACACTATTATTTCATGATCTAAAAGCGACTTTGTGATTTCCCGTTATTATTCATGTTTACATTATTTTAAAATGATTATCTTTAGCTGTATGCCTGTATATACTTGACTTAAATGATTATCTTTAGCTATATATATTTTTTAGACTTCTAAACCACGGAAGTTACACAATAGTTACGAGTAGAATTACAGAATATTGAGCTCTCTTTAATTTTTGTCTTTCTAGTTTATCTATCCAATATAAACTACATCCAAAAGGACCATACAAAAAAGGGGTTTTTGCATATATATCCTTCCGAAAATGCATAATTGCATATATATCCAAAGCATGCATAAAAACCATTGTACTATGTGCATCAAAAACTTGTACAAAGGATATATATATGCAATTATTCACTTTGGGAGGGATATATATGCAATTCTGCCTACAAAGGAAAAAAACTGTTACTGTATGAGGCTAAGCAGCTCAGAATCTCACATGCATAAACTAGCAGCAAGTGAGCAATATGTAAACCTCTAAATGACAGGGTTCATGCCAAATAAAATAAGTAACAGCATAAACTATCAAGCACGTAATCACAATAGTACTTATAAATGCTCACACACGTGTCAAGAGATGATACTTATAATCAAGGATTTACAGTACAACCAACCATTATTTAAAAAAAAAAAAAAAAAAGAAAAAAAAACAAAAAAGAAAAAAAAAAAAAAGGATCCTATCTAGCAGATTTATAAGCTTCGTTATCCAGGAAGATAGAAATTGAGAAGTTTTCAGGTGAATACAGGCCATACACAAAATCTATAAGTACAGTCCATACACGACAATCAAAAGTAACCCACTTTGGACACAAAGGTCAAGGGTTCAATCCTCACTCCCTGCAAAAAGGCCGAAG
The DNA here is from genome assembly GCA_014162995.1 of Artemisia annua. Classification (NCBI taxonomy): domain Eukaryota; kingdom Viridiplantae; phylum Streptophyta; class Magnoliopsida; order Asterales; family Asteraceae; genus Artemisia; species Artemisia annua. The sequence goes on along the minus strand of LBNU01020518.1, from coordinate 9,731 downwards.
GACCTCTGGAAGCAGTCTCTCTACCTTTGGGTAGGGGTAAGGCCGTCTACATCTCACCTCCTCCATACCTCGTGGAAGACGGGATTGGGTAACGTTGATTTGATTTATGTATATAAATACATGAGAAATCTATAAGCAACTGTCATATCAAGCACATGTCTTTTAAGTTAATTAAAAAGTAGGCTGGGCGATATAGGTCCTCTATCCTCATAATTAGAGTCTCCCTCTTTCTTCAAAAGGAATGGTTAAAACTTAAAAACATGTTTTCTGGTAGGAAAATGATTCTTATGTATGCCTTAAAAATATGTATGCCTTAAAATGTGTCTAACAACAAGATGAAGACATGTGGCAAAATCTAAAGTGGATATCAAGAGGGAGAAAATGCATATGACATATGTCAACTGATAAATGGATTAGGCTTAGGCATGGGAATTAGGCTTCTTGGGTGGTACCACTGGAGAGTATAATAGATTCAATCATACAGATAAACTCTAGCATAATGATACGAACCCATCCCATACTAGGTCACATCAAGCTACAAAGCTAGGTGTAGAACTCACTCCAAAAAGCTAGCTCAAAGGAGGAGGGGACACCTAGACCATAAGCCACCGACCAATCCCATACTTAGCCGATGTGGGATCGTAGCACATAACTATTCTTAAGAGTCCTTTCTGCAGTGTTTGGAATTCCTTATTAGAATTGCTTATGCTTATTTCAAAAACCATAATAGGATGTCATGTTAGTCAGTCCAAGCCCGCTTGTGGGCTTAGGTCCAGATTTCTATGTTGCATTTGTAATCTATTTATAGTGGATCAATAATTAGTTTTACCATGGTATAAGAAACCAACTCAGCCATCGTTAGCCGCCGCTTCTAATGCCGTAACGAAACCCAATTATCAGACATACAACTGTTTAAGACTTAAATAATTGTGCTTATATAAAGATTTAAGAGGTATAATAATCATACGCAGATAAGCATACGCAGTTTGCTTCTATCCAAACACCCAAAACTAATAAGCTATCCCAACATTCATATAAATTTCAAATCTATTAACACTATAAAAACACCAAATGTGAGAGGCCCTCAAGTTCAATTCCAGCTAGGTGCAAACAAACAAAACCCCATGAATTAGTCGGCTAAAAGGTCGAAAACCACTAAATATGAGCAACAACTAATATAAAATGAAACAATTAGACATATATACCTTGGATACCAGAATGAAAGATACCAAAACCCAACCAATACATATAATTATTAACAGGTGTCAAATCATAAACATTCAAGTACACCATCCCCCCTCCTCCTCCTTGACTATTATTATCCTCATCCTCGTCACTTCTACTAGATGTACTCATCGGAAACAACCTCATTTATATACCCTGAGAGAGAGAGAGAGTAAATTAAATGTGAATTGTGAAATGAAGGATGATTGAAGGATGGAGTTGGATCTTTGTTTGAGTTGGATTTGTGTTCGTGTAAGAGGGAGAGAGAAAGAGAAATAGAAAGTGAAAGTTAGTGCGTGTGGGTTTTGTCTGAAATCCACCAGAAATATACTCCTCCTACTGTAATTAATTTTCATCTATTAACCCAAAACTTAGAGTGCGTTTGGTATTCTGCGAGGAATGACAATGGGTATGAGTTTGATAGTAGTGGTGGGTCTCTCAACTATGAAAGATACATTTCCCCCTCAAGAGTTGTATATGGAGTATGGAATATATTAGACTTTCATAGTTATAGTTGTGGGCTCAGACATCCTAAACAAACACAAACTATCACTTTCATAGTGATAGTTTGATTCCCTTAGTAGGAAACCAAACGCACCCTTATTTTATGATGACAAGGGTCACTTGATCGACCGGCTGGCATTTCGTCTCAGTTTTGAAACCCACTTTTACTCATTATAAGCATTTGTTATTGTAATGGAACGCGTAGCTTTTTAGAGCCCCACGGCACCAACCGATACCAAAACGTGTGTCATGGAGAAAAAGTACTGAGGTGGTACCACTTTTTTTCATGGCAACACCCACGGCACCAAACGATACCTAGCGCTCTTAAAGTAATTCTATATTGGTTTAGTTTTTTTTAAGGGTGCGTTTGTGTGTTATTTGGAATTGCAATGAATATATGTTAGAATAATGTGTGGTATGGTAGCGAGTATATCATTTCTATTGTTGTCGTTTGGTTTGATGATTTCGGTATAGGTTTCACGGCCCATCAACTAACAAATAAAGTTAAAAACAATTTGAATGCTAGTGGAGCTTACGGGAATACTATCTTAAACTACCTTTTAGAGTGGTATGGATATATACATATAAAACTAAATATTTATATATCCATTTGTAACCAAACACTTGCAATGGATGTCAGAGAGATAGCTTTATTCCGAAACCCATGAACCAAACATTTCCTAAATTAATGAGTTGATTTTTATTTTCCATAGATTTGTGACATACACCGTAAAATGGTACAGAATCAACAACCAAACATAAAGAACACCAATAATTATTCAACCAACCTCCTCACACTATATTAAAACCTAATAGATGATAGTCCCCAAACGGGTGCTACCTGCATACAAAAGAAATAATAATCCCCTTAAAAAAGATTCTATTAACCTCACTACAAATCTCTCAACACTTGGAATCACAAGATCAAATAAAGAGATTGGTCTTGTGTTAATACAAAGTAATCAGAAAACAAAACAAGAAATATCAAAGATGATAACTCAATACTAAAGAAAAATGAGACATAGTTTAGACAGAGTTTTTGAGAGATACAAAAGCGGCTGAAAGAATGAAAGAAACCCTAGCATAAGTGACGTGCTTATATAGACTGATGTTGCAATTTAGCCCCTTTACTTTCATACTTCTCATTTAAAGACCAAACTCAATAATCCTTTGAAAAGAAGTTTGATAGATGATATAATGGTACTTGCACCATAAGTTTATTGCCTCTTCAACATCCTTCCTCAAGCTTATGGGTTATTTTTTAACTTGAGCATTCCGCAACTGAGAATGCAGTTTTCCTTTTACCATGTCTTCAACCTTTCTTTCAAATATATCTTGCAAACCAAGTTTTTTGCAAAACAAACTATGCTGTGCAAAACCAAGACACTTTGTAAAAACATCAGCAATGTGAAAGTCAGTATGTATCTTAACTGTTTTGATAATACCATCTACTAGACGAACATCTAGTTCAAAGTGTTTAGTTTTCTCATAGAAAATAGGATTTGCAGCTATTTGAATAGTTGAACTGTTATCACAAAACAATTCAACTAGTTACAAATCTTTCAACCCAAGTCTATGCAACAAGTTACCCAACCAAATAACCTCACAAGTAGCAAAAGCCATGCTTCTATACTTAGTATCAGCCGAACTTTTAAACAAAGTAGCTCATTCTTTTAACTTTTCCAAGAAATTATAGACTGACTCAAAAACACACAAAAACCTGTAACAAACTTTTTCTGGTTTTGGAACATTTAGCCTAGTCAGCATCAACAAAAGCTCTTAATATCAACGAAGCTTTGTTAATCTGAATTCCGGAACCTAGAGATTCTTTTAATTATCGTAACACCCTTAAGGCAGCTTTAAAAGTGACTGTAATGGGCTATGCATGAGCTGACTTAAGCAGTGCACAACATAACTAATATCAGGTCTAGCATTTGTCAAATATATCGATTTTCCACAAGCTTTTGATAGCTTGTAAAATTGGTTAACAACTTATCTTTTTCAGTTTCTACAAAATTTAAGATAGTGTTTTCTAGAAAAGGAGTATTAACAGGTTGGCAGCTAAAAGACCATATTCATGTAACAACTTAAGACATTATTTTCTTTGAGATATACATAAACCTTTATCAAATTCCAAAATTTCAATTCCAAGAATATAATTTAACACACCTAAATCTTTTATCGAAAACTTTGTACTTAAAAACTTTTTAAACTCACTGATTTCAGTTTCATCATTTCCAGTGACGAAATGTCATCCACATACACAACCAAAGTAACAAGCAAAGACCCTTTATATTTGTGACTTTATTGAAGATCTTTAGATGACTTTGCCTCTAAGATATGATAATGTTGACAAATCTAAAATGTGCAAGTAAACAAATCTTTTGTATGGCTTAAAGCAAGCCCCAAGACAATAGAATGCCAAGCTTACCACTGCCTTAGTTGAACATGGCTTTGAGCAGAGTAAATCTGATTATGTTTTATATGTCTACCTCATCCGTAAACGGGGATCTAAAACTAGTTACAACTTATGCTAATTAAGAATTTGAGCTCTTGAAGAATCTCATTTTTTTACCATTAAAGTATTACGACTATCATCATACCTTGTCTGTTTACTCTTAGAAATTCCATTTTAGGTGATCATTCATCTGTTAATGTTACACTTTATATCACAAACTTCAATTACATTTGGATTTACATAGAGTTAGAAGGCAAACGAGCAACAAATTGCGCCACTAACTCTTTTGAATTGCAAAACTAATTCTTTTAAAACAACGTCTGTGGATATAGGCGTCATAACATTACTATACATAACTCGTTGGACTCTTGTTGATGAACTCCATTACCTCAGGTGCAAGGAAACCAAAAGTATCATTAAATCGGTTTCCTTAACAACACTGAAGGTCAATATATTTTGGCTAAATTCAAATAAAGTTGTAAGATTCATCTTTGTAAAATGTAAGCAAAAGTTGTATCTATAAGATTTTGGGTGTCGCTCCATCATAATAAACTTGCCCACTTGGTGCCTCGCTGCCTCAAAACAGCTTAGCAAGCTATGTTTTTTTAAGTCCAACTTGTCAATTTACCAATCTCAAACGAGGACTTAGTTGTTGTTCCCGAAATTTCATATAATTCTAAAACAAACAAAACGTATCACTCACCATTAACCATCTCATGTGGTGTATAAAAAATGGCATCCGTACCTTTAACGTAAATTTGGTCGATAAATACCAAAGAGAAGAAAACATGCGTCTACTTCAATCTAGAAATCACAACAATATCATTTCCTTGAGTTATTATGGATATATATAACTTGTAATTTCAAATTCATGCATTCTTTTTGTGAATACTTCATTTGCACTAGAATTCCTACTTTTCTTTTGTTGCTTTTTAATCCCAAAAAGTCATGGCATTTTAATGTTTAATTTTTTGTTGCTTCTCTTTTTAAAAAGTAACGGTATTTTAATATATCACTTAAAAAAAAAAATCACTTTCATTGTCAAAGAAATGTAACAAATTTGAAATATACATTAGTTTACTTAAAAATAAACAAGATCCGTTGTAGTCTAGTTGGTTAGGATACTCGGCTCTCACCCGAGAGACCCGGGTTCAAGTCCCGGCAACGGAAGTAATTATTTTTGTCTTTTAAAAACCAAATTCTGCTTCTTTTGTATATTTGTAAAACCAAAATTCTGAAAGAAGATCTTTAAAAATTGTTTGTTGTCCAAAATGTTATATACGGCAATCCAAGTTTTTATATTAGAGGACACATCTGAATAAATATGAAATTTGTTAAGAAACTAAAATCATTTCAAGCATCAACAACTTGTTATACAAAGAGGTGGCAAAGCGTTCATGGTGAGGAGATATTAGCTAGAGAAGTGTTTATCAATAACACATGTCGATGGTAAACTATCGTATTTAGAGGTCCAAACATGAACTTGTATATCAACTGTCAAGCCAAATATTTTACTACTTTATGCATGTTATGCAGTTGATGTTAGGAATGTACAGTATTACTTTTCTAGTGCTGTGCAGAAGACATAATTTTCTCTTTTGCTCCCAAAAGAAAAGAGATGACTACATAAACATGTTGTGTTAATATGATAACTAGCTCATGGTTTGATTATTATATCGTTGGTACATATAATATGTTTGAATATTACATTAGATTATTTTTACATATTCTACATCATCTTTACTCTATACCAGATCGTATCTCGTCCATATTGCAACACACCATCATAGAAGTATAGTTATAGTGGGCCTATTAATGGGCCCGGCTAGTTTTTCAAGTGGGTCTATTACTGGGCTCAGGTTGAAACGTTCTTTGTACCTTTCAAGTCTTTTACTACAAACGAAAGAATTGAAGTCAACATATAGAAATACTTGCTCAGTTGCCTGATCTAGTTGGTCATTATATGTGCTGTGTGCATCATCTTTCTAAGTTGAATTAGTATTGCTGTAAAGTTATATATTTATTGATATTTTTCATATGAGTGCTAAAACTGTACCGCGAACGTTTAGAAAAATTAATAGCATCACTAACCTTTCCTTTTTACATAGTAAGTAGGTGCTAAACGAAACTATCGTAAATCTTGACAACTCGTTATCAGCTAGCTACCATTTGCATTAGCAATGATATATAAGAAGTGAATGTAAGAAGAATGCTCTTCGTTTGGTTGAATGTATAATTATTTAACAATTGTTATATTTCACCAAACATCTTTTGTACACCGTATTGTTTTACTATGACCTTTACAACCGCAAGAATGGCTTAATTGTAGGAATTAAGGGGGTGTTTGATTTGAACTTAATTGACTTAATATGAAAAAAAACTGAATTAATTAAGTCATATGAAAACTGTTTGTTTGTGACTTAATAGAGAAAGATGACTTAAAATATTAAGTAATAAAACTGAGGTTGTCTGCATTAAGTCATCTGTTAATTAACATGACTTAATGAAAAAAATTAAACAAACAGGCCCTTAAATCTCTTATTTTAAGCAGATGACCATTTCAAATTATTCCATACTTTTGGAATTTTCAAATGATTAAAAAATTTACATCTAACGGAGTTGTACACTACACATATAGTACGTAAGATCCTGTAATATGATATAGCACAACAATATTCTAGACCATCTCAAAACAACATAAACAATGTATATAAATCATCAAATGAATTAAACAATATATCATGAGACTTGGTCATGCTCCAAAGCTTTTAATTAATATATTAAGTGTTACTCGACAATAATCATAAGATATGGTTGCATGATCCCGTGATCTTCAACTCTCAATGTTGCGACAGGTAGCTAATTGTAGTTAAGTCAAAATCAAAATGTTGACCGGACTAATTCAATAACATAAAGTCAAATATATTTATGAGTTCACATGCATTCGAAATAAAAGTCCTAAGTCAAAGTCAAATTGGCATGATGCAAGTGCATGGCCTGCTTAACTCAATGTTGGAAAAATTCTATATCGACAAAAAATTTCAGTAACATCAAATACAAGAATTGAGAAATCTTAGTCTGATTTATTAAACTAATTCGTTTTCGTCACTATCCTCAAGGACACACTTACAAACTTAACCATTTATCGAAAATTCTATTCCAAAAGTGAAAGGCAATGTTACGCAACGACAAGAGTGTCCATATCTTTATGGAAAATTCTGTTTACACTCACAAAGTCTTTCACTTTGAAACCAAAGTTTTCCACTAAATAAATCTTAAACCCTTGTCACCTTATCACTAAAAAAATATTGTTTTTTTGGCACTTTAAAAAGTGTCATCCGAAGTAAAAAAGTGTCAACAAAGCATAAAAGAAGAGAAATGATACATAGACATAAAAATACGTGGTATCATCCTGATGGGTTGTAAAATAAGTAGGTCCATGTCTGCAGCTATCAGGATGATGGCACGTGTTTTTAGGTATACGATTAGGTCCATGTATCATTTCTCTAAAAAAATGTCACTAAAATTTTTATCTGCTTCTCTTACACTGAAAGTGTTGGTAGAAATCCAGTAGATAAAAGTCTATTTATAGTGACACAAAAATCGTGAAGATATATTTTTTGCTTTTTCAGACACATTTTACACATAAAGTATCGTTATATCTCAAAATAAAATTAAAAGTGTATACCCACTTTTTTAAAAAAGTATCACTAAAAAGTTAGAATCAAATCATCAATGACACAGAAAGTGTCACTAAATCTTCTCCACTGTAGGTTATTTTCTTGTAGTGTATGTGGTTATTGGTAACTGCTACATCTTAAGTCTTACGGATACGGGATATAAAGCTATGGAAACTTTGCTAATCAGATTATGCATAATACTTTTATTTTAACTAGTTGCCATCATGTGATTCTAAATGATTTATTCAAAGGGAAGTGATATGTACACATGTGATTTTACTTTGCACACATAAAATTATATAGAGTATTTTTGTCTTTATTCATTAATTCTATGTGTGCAAAGTAAAATGCTATGTGTACATATCATTACCCTTATTGAAATTCAAATACGTTATACGTATATTCATCACATTGTTGGGTGCAAAACAGTTAATAACAGCTAAGCCTAACTGACCCACGATCAATATGCTTCACATTGTCGTTGTATTGATGTAGATATACACACATAAACAATGAATAAACATTAAATATTAAGGTGAATCATTCATATTGATATAGATATTACATAAGTTAAATATTAAGGTGAATCATTCATATGAGGCTGTAAGCATATTCGAGCAATAGAGCCACGTCATGTTTTAGTATTTAGTCGTCAATAGCCCTACCTTTTTCTACTCCTAAAGTCATCAATAAAGAGGTCCGTAGAACAACTTTCACTAAGACAACGACATCCATTTTTGGAAGTTACATACGTAGACTTCCAAATACTCTTTAAACATAAAGCTACATGTGTAACAATTAAATGTCGTTGGAGACTTGGTACTTCAACTAATACAAGTCTAGTTTATTATTTATATTTTTTTATAGTGTCACTGGATCAAATGCAATAAAATTAAAGTTTACTACACAATATAGGACATGTTTACATATGTGCCGAAATTACATATATATAGTTGAATGCATGTCGATCATCCATAAACATACGATATAAAAAGGGTACGTCGGTTTAGCCATAATATGATCAGCAACATTACATTTCTGTGAAACTTAAACAAGTATCGACCATAAAACTCAGATTAAAATCAAGTACCAAAAACAAAACATTCCATGTCTGTTAAGAACTTAAGATCATATGACAAGCTTCATATATCATATCTTTCGGAATCCATAAAAAAATCCCAAGTCCGTCTCTGAACATAGGATTTCTCATCCCACGCACATCTTCTGGATTAGTCCCAAACACTCGGATTCCAATTCGACGAGGGTGTCACAGGATCATCAACTCCCTCTGAAATCCTTTCACCATTCGCAACCTCAAGTGGAAAGTTAAGAATAGCCTTGCTACCTCTCATAGCAAAAGCAGCCCTGTCATAAGCTTCTGCAGCTTCAATAGGACTATCAAACGTACCTAACCAAACTCTAGAACCGCGACGTTTTGGATCTCTAATCTCGGCTGCAAACTTTCCCCACGGCCTACGTCTTACACCTCTATAACACCTCTCTTCTCTGCTTGTTCGTTTAACCGGCTTTAACGTTTCCACATCGATTGATTCATGTTTCGTAACTTCTTTTTCGTAGAAACCTGTAGGAAAAGTTTGGTTATGTGTATTTGAATCTGTTGAACTTGAGCAATCTGAGTGAGAGGTCGATATGGAGCTACTATAACTTGTTGTGCAATGATCATCTATGGGAAACGACTCAAATTCGTCGAGAAGGTGTTGACGAATGAACTCGAGTGCTGCAACTTCATCGGGTGTTGACATGATTAAGTGATTATGTTTTGTTTAGCAGATTAGTAGAAGATGGTTTTGTTTATTATGGAATGGAGTAAAGGAAGAGTGGAAATAAGCATTTATAGAATTATG
>LBNU01020517.1:96097-111081 GCA_014162995.1 Artemisia annua | reverse complement strand
TGAATAGATCAAACTGCAATATAGTTTAACTAAGTTATAATTATATGATAAATGTGACCTAAGGATTGTTATATATTTACGACCATCAAGTTGGTCTATTGGTCAAGCGTACGTGTTGATATCCTTATAAGAGGTCTCAGGTTCGGACTTAGTTCGGTAAGCATTTTTTCGAGTGGCCCGTGAAAGAGTCTGAAAATGGTCACGGGGATAGCTGATTAGGCCGCGTGCAAAGAAAAACAATAGAGGGAATTAGGACAAAACTTGATGACATTATCTATGTTGTATTCATAGGAAATAACAAGGAAACAGTTGCAAAATTTTATTAATGACAAAGTTAACCTCCACATGTCAATGTCAAGTAGTTTCAACCATTGCTTTGTCTAGATCTAATAATGTTGTTTAAGGTTTGATCATTAATAAAATAAAGGCTTAAATGCTTAATTAATCTTGATACATTCACTAAAAACAGAAAGTCTTATGAAAGCAACAACTTTAATAATTAATCCACTTCCAGCTGGTAAAGAAATTAAAGATTAATCAACTTGCAAATAAATTGAGTTTTCTCTTCTTTTACAAAATATTATTTAGGAGCAAATAATTTTGTTAAATGTTGTGTGTGACGATACTAATGACGTTGTTTAACAATGGCTTTTCATTAGAAAACAAGAATTTATATTGATAAACATACTTTAAAGTTAATGACTAATGCTAGACCAGACTTTATGGCTTGCACTCATCTGAACAACAATTGGTGATAGTTTTGTCCATGTCTCTGATGTAATTGTCATTAGCTTGTATCTTGAATATTCATGTATTCACTGAGGATTCATTATGAGGTGGAAATCAGTATCAAATGTCGAAAACCTGTTCAAGGCGTGAAAGGAGCGAATGCAACCACAGAATTGTGGCCGCCAAATCCGAATGAGTTGGAGATGGCTGCAGAAAGACAACAAAAGGTTTAAATACATCGAATTAGTAATGAAATAATTTGTTAAAAAGAAAATGTTTCAGATGAAAATATACATCCAAACAAACACATACCAACATTAACTTCATGTTGTTTCTTCACATTTGGAACAGTGTCAATATCAACTTGAGGCTCCAAGGTCTACGTATACGAGCAAAATGACTAATAATCAATATGAACACAATTGCATGAATTGATAGTTGAAATAGCTATAAGGTGTAATTAAGCTTTTTGAGTATTACATCTTGATTAATTGTGGGGTGTAGCCAGCCGGTATTGATTGCTTTAATGCAAGCAATGGCTTCCAATCCACCAGCAGCTCCAAGACCATGTCCGATCATTGACTAAAACAGTTAATCGTGCATGACAAACATTTCATTAGCTTTAGCTTTATTATGTTGTATCTAGTAGCAATGGATGTTAAGGTTTCTTGCCTTAGTCCCATTCATCTTCATTTCAGCTGTGTTCTTAAAGATCTTTTTAATGGCATGAACCTCGGCTATATCACCAGCTAGGGTAGATGTTGCATGACAATTTACATAGTTCACCTTAAAATATATGAAATTTTGGGTTATTTAGACTTTAGAATGTGTAGTATATAAAGGGTAGGACGGTAGCTAGTAAGCTAGGTTATAGAAGTGTGACCTCTTCTGGAGAAACACCGGCATCGTCTAAGCATTTGGAGATACAAGACGAAATTCCAAGCCCATCTTTGCGAGGATCCGTCATGTGATGAGCATCACACGTTATGGCACCTCCCAAATACTCAGCAACAATATTGGCTCCTCTTTTAGATGCATGCTCCAAGCTTTCCATAACCTGTCAATAATCCATCTTCATAATTTCATTCAAGTTAAAGTCCATGACCAGCTAGCCCATATAAAGGTATTGACAAAGCCTAATATCTAGTCATCCAGAGACTGACTTAAAGACTTACTATTTTGGTCTAATAGTCAGGCCCGAATTCAACTCTTGCTAAAGTTTTTAGGAAAATAAGTTTTAAATTTTGTATCTTGAAAAATGTACAACAAATGAGCTTGAGAGTTTCTGAAAATCATGCAATATCATAGCTGAAAATTTTCACTATATCAGATATTTTAATCTTGAATTTAGTTAAACCTTCAAGAAATAGTAATTTTCGTCATACAGAACGCATTGTACGCCTAACTTTCATATACTTCTCTTCAAAGTGTGTTTTTATCTATTGTGTATTCAAACACTTGAAGCGTGTGTTATGTATTCATGTATTGTTAATTTGTGCGACCAACTTTGGGCTGGATCTCGGGTTGGGTTGCAACATTTATTCACCAACCGTTCTCACAAAGTCTATCGTTTTGCAATTTGAGTTATTTTTACATAGAAAGTCTAGGAGTTGCATACCAAGACACCAGCACCTTCACCAATAACAAAACCATCACGATATTGGTCCCATGGTCGTGAAGCCTTTTGTGGCTCGTCATTTCTTTGAGACAATGCTCTACAAGCTATAAACCCGCCAACCCCTGTAGGATTGATAGCAGCCTCAGTGCCACCAACTACCATAATATCTGCTTCTCCTCTTCTAATATGGTTTCCAGCCGCATTAAAGCAAAAGTTTGCAGTTGCACAAGCTGTTGATATGGAGTAGTTAGGTCCCATTAAGCCTGTATCTATCGCCAACAATGCTGATCCCATGTTGGTAATCGTGTAAGGAATAAAAAATGGAGTGATTTTCTTGAATCCCTTCTGAATAAGTGCTTCCACGCCGTTGCTAAATGTTGTTAGGCCTCCCATACCTGATCCCACAAGAACTCCTATCTTTGTTCGGTCCATCTGTTGCATACAATTTGATATGAAAATAACCTTTAACGCATTAGAGGGTGTTCGGGATTGCCCATCCTTGCAGATAGCTAACCTTTTTATTTTCATTTCAAAGTGATTAATATTGATGGATTAGTAGTTACTACATTTTACTAGCAAGCTGGTTAAGAAAGTTGCTTTGAGTAAATAGATTATCTACTTCTACTTATAAACATAAGTCTAATGTGTTCATGTAATAGGATAGAAAGCATTTGACAATACAAGATTAAAAGAAAAGAAACAAATGACTCACCGTTTCAAGAACTTGTTGGCTGAGATTGGCATCATCAAGGGCTTTTCTACCAGCAACCAAACAATACCTCCAACAGTCATCAAGACGGCGATCATTTTTCCCATCAATGTACCCTACTGATGAAAAGTCGCGAATTTGACCAGCAAAACGGACAGTAAAGGTCGAAGCATCAAACTTGTCTATAAGACTTATTCCACTTTGACCCTCCAAAAGTTTTTCATAGTAAGTGTTAACATCATTGCCAAAAACTGAAACAACTCCCATGCCAGTGATGACAACTCTCTTTTTTGGGTTTGTTTCTCGTTTGGGGGGTGAAACGGTTGGTGCAGCCAGGGCCTTGATGGCTCTAGATTTCGAAGCTGAGAACAAGAAACATCGCGAAAGTTAAAAGTTTGAAAAGACATCAATATATTATTGTCAATAGCTTAAAGAGATCATTAACCTCTAAAACAGCTATATTGACGCATAGAATCCACGTTATTTCCTGAATCTTTTCTCGTAAACATCAAACCATAATAACAAGTGGCTGCTGCCATTTCTCGCAAGTCTACTTTCTTGACAAAAATCGCCAAGGATGAATAGGACGACGATTTTGTTATGTGTGTTTATATCGAATCGTGTTATTAACCAAAGGCAAGATGACAGTTTAGAAATGAAACAAAATATATGGATTATGTTGTGAAATATTGAAACACTCTTGCGAATGGTTAATGACTAATTATTTTGGTGAAGGTAGTTGGTAACCCTTTTTTGCATGTATACTGGTCTTCTTACATTAAACGTTGCTCAAACTTCGTGACTACTAAACATTGTGTACTGATTGCAATTAAATACAAAATCAACAAAGGTTTATAAACATGCACGACTATTTTATGGGCTATTAGCTCGATAGGCTGAAAGATTAGTAGACTACGGAAGCCCATAATGTGACCCAGTTGAAGTTTAAGATTAACAACCTATAAATTCAAACCAAACGAGGCCACGAGGGTATGTTTTGCAAAACTAGCTGTAAGCTGTTAACTATAAGCTGTAAGCTGTAAATTACAAAGCTGTTAATTTAATATGAGCTACAAACTGTATATTTTTTTCAATAAAAGTGTTTGGTAAGTTAGCAGTTAAATATAATTATAAGATGTAAATTACATAAAAGGACATATTTATAATTGTAAACAAATGTTTGGAGGGTATATCAGTAATTTAAAGTTTTTTTTTTTTTTTTTTTTTTTTTTTTTTTTTTTTTTTTGTTAATTCCCTATGGCTCCGAATCCTAAACCTAAATCGATCTCAAAAAATAAAAAAAAAAAAAAAATCCAATCGTTCTTATTTTTTGGTGATTCGTTTTGTTGGGTTTTAGCCGCAGTTTTTGATTTTGTGAGTTTGCGGTTAATCACAATCGTCTTATTTGGTTCGATCTATTGTTCTTCAGTATTATTATTGTTATTGGATCGAATTTTTTTGCTTATGGGTTGAGTTTGTTTCGGATTACATGCTTATAACCCTAAGCGATTAGGGTTTTATCTTTACGTATTGTTTGCATTGTTCTCTTGTTTGAGGTTTCTGTTCGGAGGTATTAGGGAAGATGAGTATACGCATCAGTCGCAGGGTAACGAGCGTAAGCTCTCATATGCTCGATGTTTAACAAACAACGTTTCAAATCATAAACATATGTGAGCTCCGTAAATGAGGAGCGAGTTGGAAGAGCCCACGTCACAATCCTTTAAAAGAAATTGAGGATGTTGCAGCTAGGTTTGCTAATACTCTGTATGGGTATTTATTTGGGAAGAGGCTGCTTTCCCTATAGTTAGAGACACTATGTTAAGAATACAATGGGCAAATTGGGTTGGAACGTGTTATGTGAATAATGGATTCTTTTTGGTTTCAATCTCTACTAAGGAGGGTATGGATAAATGTGGTTGAGAGCGGGGGCCATGGCTGATTCGTTCGGATGCCTATTGTTCCTAAAGTGTTTGTCCCCTAATACTACGCTGCCTAAGAGGAAGTTACTGCAGCCACCCGTATGCTGAAATTACCATTAATGTTCCAATTGTTGCTATACGGAGGTTGGTTAATGCTTGAATTACGACTCAAATTGGTAAGCCTATTCATGCTTAGCATTCCGTATACTCAGCTTCTATGTTGTTAAGTCTTGGGGTCAGAAATTCATATTGCGTCGTGCTGCTTGTTGGAAGTTTCTCTCTCGACGAGTTATTGGATCATGTGGTTGTGGCTATTCCATTTCTCTAATGGGCAAAGTCATTCGTTGGTGCGTGTTGATATTGAATATGAATGGAAGCCGCTCGTTACCCCCCCCCTTCAGTAGAAAATTTTTGCATATTGATGCTTGCATGCCTAAAAATGCTTAAACAAGCATAGTGTTCAAGATATGGTGATAGAGGAGGACTTTTGTAGAAGCTAGCTAAACGAAAAGTAAGGGTAAAGGCCACTCAGGGTTTTGAATGGTGTTCGTTTTTCGAAACTAGGGTCACATTGGAACTACATCGTATTGGCAGCCAGTTTCGAAAAGAAGTGGTTTCGATGGAGCGTCGTCTCAAAGCTAATGGTACTAACAACAATGTAGCTGGCCCTAATATCGCATGCTGCGCACAGATCCGGTTTAATCAAGCGAAAAGTGCATGTGCATAACTTCTAATAAGTATATTATCGATGATCTACACGTTACGTCATAAGAATCCATTTGGTTCGCTTATGGATGAAGGATAGACCAAATTCCATGAAAAGAGCGCTGAGTGCTGGCGGTGACACACGGGGAGCAACGCTCCATGTTATGGAGATTGATAGTACAGAATGAGGTTGATGCAGCTCTATTGAGGTTGGTAAACCAAGTACCCTATAGTCGGAGAAAATTGACAAGCTTGAAAAGGCTCATTATTGATGGGAATAGAACGCTTGTGATGATTAATGGGAAACCTGTTCGGTGGTTGAGGGATGTCAAGAGGGTAATCCTGTTCTCTAAGGTGGGTAATGTGGTTAGTCTCCTGATAGTGATGATGAGAGGTTCTTGAGCCAGACGGATCCTATGAGTAGTTACTTCGTCTCAGCTGGAGGACAAAACGAGCCTTGACGGTTATTTTTCTGTGATTACGCTGCCCAGGTTCTTGATTTACCTGGGCAATTGGAGGAATTTAACAAGATGTTTGATTTAAAGTCCAAGAAGTCGGGAAGTAATATTGCGATGTTGATTCAGTGCATTTTTCTTTCATGGTTGTTCTAGTTTTTCGTAGCTAGTTGTTCATTTATGGCATGTCATAAATGTTCTAGTGGTTGTTCAAGCGGTTGCTTGAGGTTAATGTGGTACTTCAGCCACATTCCATTGTACTTTAAAAGTTTATTTGGTTAATATATTTTACCAGGGTGGAGATCCCTTTACCAAAAAAAAAAATTTAAAGTTTTAACAGCTCTAAGATTTTAAAAAGCTTCATAAATCAGCTTTTCATTTAGGAGCTATTTGTTTAAAATAAAAGCTTGAAGCTAATGCATCCAAACGGAGCTACTTATTTTAGAAGAGATTATTTTTGCAACAAAAAACTAACAGCTCCCAAAACCTTTTTAAAAAAAATCATAATTTTTTCTGCTTTAGGCTTTATGCTAAACCAGAAAAAACACATAATAAGATGTAACTTATCTTTCTTTTCACCTTAGCATAGCCAAGATTCTAATATTGTAGGCGCGACCAAAATTAGCCAATGGGATTTAGAAAAAAGAGTGTCAATCTTTCTTCGAAATCAGCTATTTATTTCAAATCTCAAAACAAATGTGCATATATAGTACTTACAAGTTACAAGGAATGAAGGAAATATACCACAGTACTGTTGGAAAACTATATAACATGTAACTTAAGAATACAAGTTAGACAAATATCAATTGGGTCAATAGCGCGCCGTAACTAGGTAAGAACTTGTGTGATCTAATATAAGATACCACATTCGATTTCGTAGCAAAAAATCACTAGTCTTAACCATGTACTAATACGGAAGCCTATAGATCGAGTTAAAGAATTACTACGCTCCAGAATGGCTCATAGACTATGAGGTTTACCAGGTCAACTTAATTTGAGTAAGGATAAAATCGCCCATGTAAACAACCTATGCATATAGTTTTGGATGAGTCATAGCCCACACCAGATAAGTAAACAACCTATGCATATAGTTCTGGATGAGCCATAGTCAACACCAGATAAGTATTAACTTAGTATCGACTATATATGCTTTTGGAGGAGCATTTCCCCACCCCAGCTAATCCTTTGTTTATATACATGCAATACGTACAATTGCTAGTATACACTGAGCTGGCTACTTTCATTGTTCAATATTAAATGTAGACGGTACGTGTAGAATACACCAAATTTAGGTTATGACATACTTTTTGGAAGCTAGTATTGTGTGATTCATATTCCTAAACTTTCTACGTAAAAATCCACAATTTAGTTACATACGGAGATAGATATTGTAAACTACAATTTCTTTAAAATATATAGCATACGTATTGAAACAAAAAGATAGAGACTGTTTTGTGTTTGCCTTTTATCTTAGCATGGAAGTAAAGAGAAGTGAGTTATGCCCCTTGTGTGGGTGTGAACACATTCACCTTCGTAGGAATCTCTATGTTCCTTTCGTAAATCTTTAATTTATGTTTATGCACCCATAAACACAACGGTTTGCTAAAACTAGCTCTTTTTATATACATTTATAAATAGTCATTGGTTAGCTCACTATCAACTATTCTGACTTACATGTTACACTTTATAATGAGTCACTAGCGTCTCTAAAAGCTATTTAAATCTTAAAAAAAATAAAGCGATTGAATCTTAGCTAAAGAAATCTGAATAAGTTCGTTCTTGGTAACAAACTTATTCAGATTTCTTGGAAACATACTCAAACATATACGTTACAAAAGTTTGCAAATATTGAGCATATTTCTAATATAAATCAAAGATTGAGTCATATGAACAATCATTTGTAAATACTTAAGCCATACCATTTGACATCATGCGTCAAATTAAGTATTAGCTCGTAGTAAAAAATAGATCTGGAAGAACTTCCTCCGTTTACCTCCTAGTAAAAAACATATGGACAATGCATTAGAGACTTAAGTTTTGCTCTTAAACATTATGCATCACATTAAGCGGAAAGTTACCTCGATTAAACCATATTTCTTTGTCGAACCGGTTAATTTTTAAGTAAATGGGAACATCTTAGTAACATAGAGAGGATGGACATGTCTCATTTGGATAGAAGACTTAGAACGCAGTTCATTTGGTAGTTGAGAAAAAGAGTTTCCATCTTATTTTTCCTCTCATTTATAATATTTCTCTGTTGTATAAAAGCAACAAACATGGAAACCAGACGGAAAGATACGAATTTTTTTGAACTTGGAAAGATACGAATTGAACAACACACAAAAGCAAGAATCTACTAAATTCACTAAACAAGAACACATACGAAACGATATAAACTCAGACACTCCTTTTGTTTACCAAAGCTTTTAAAGTAGAGCTTACATACTAAAATTAATGAAATACTAGCAACCCTTGAACCATACCAATAAACAAATTGTTTACCCCACTCAAAACTTAAATACCATATATTTGATGTATCATTTCTTATCATTACTACTAACGTGTATGACTAATCATACTTTACACATATTAAAACCTTAAATTTAAAAAGCTAAACAGACATTTTACCAACGCATAAATTTATACACTGCGTTGTTTAAGTTAATATTTAAAGAGAACGGAAAGAAAAATGAAAAGAGCCTTTTTAAAAAGATCTTTGTCTCATTTTTGGAAGAAAAGAAAAATGAAAAATAAATATACTTTATATATAAAGACTAATATGTCATTTTTAAAGATTTGACACTAACAATTAAAGTACATGTATAGAATTTGAACAAATTATTTTATTTTTTTCTTTTCTTTCAACTCAAAAAATTACTTATGATTAGTTTCATTTTTCTTTCCACTATCTAAAGAACATATAAACCAAAACTTCCTATGCTTTTCATTTTTTTTTCTTTCTCATTCTCTTCATTTTTCTTTCTTTTAAAACTTGAGAATATGTATGGTGTGTTATAGGGCTCGTTTTGGCTCTACGGCTTGATCCAACCAGACCCATCGAAGCGTTATAGGTGGTGGCGCCGTAGCCATCAACCAATTTTTTTCTATTTTATATTATGTTTTGCGCCAAAAAGCAAAGATGAAAGAAGAAAGAAGATAGTGAAAATGGTATTCTTACTATTTTTATTTTAAACCTTGTTCTTATGCATATTTAAATTGTTAGTCTATTTGACTATTAGTTTTACACAATTAGTCTTTATTATATTTGCTGCATAGGTGAGTCATTTTTTACCATATATTACCTTGTTACAACATAAGGGTGTTTAGAAGAAATTCTAATATCCAGGTGCGGTATCAATCAAGTTATACAAAAATATATAAGAAAAATAATGAGAAAAACACATCTACAAGTTATGTCTAATTCATGTGACAAAAATTCATTGATTGTATTAACCGGACCAACTTTTCACAATCCAATAAGGTAATACGGAGTAACACATAAGTTAGTCACAAAATTAATCTTGTGTTTTACGTCTCCCAATTTTTTTCCAAAAATAATTTAGACACTCTCACAAGGGAAATATGTCCTGTTCAAAAAAAAAAGAAACGAAAAAAGGGAAGGAAATATGTCACTTTCAAGAAAACGTCTCCTTAATCACCAAGTCTTGATTACGCGTTTTCGTGCCATCATTTCACATCATCATTTTAAATTTTTTAGTAATTTCCTTCATATTTTCAACACGTATTTCCCCTAGTATATACTTTCATCAACCTTCCTATATATCTTTCACCACCTAGCTCAGTCTCCACTTCACCAAATTTCACTCTTTTATAAAAAAAAAAACTTGTTTCCATAGCTTTTTTTCATCTGGGTATCAATACTTTTATAAAAAAAACTCGTTTTTATAACTTTATTTCATCTGGGTATAAAAAAAGTTACAACTTTTAACAATCTTGAACGATGGAGAACAACAACCAGTCATCTTTTTGGCAATTTAGTGACCAGCTTCGTGTCCAGAGCAACACCTTATCAAATCTGTCACTAAATGACTCAATCTGGAGCACATCCTACGTGTCAAAACGCCCCGAAAAAGATCGCCGCAATTTCGACATCCGTGTCGGTGGTGACGTCATCAGTAATAGTAATAATTCTGGTCAACCAAAGTCAGACTTTAATGGGTTCAACTTTGATTGGAAGATCGGGTCAAGTAATATGAACTTGAACTTGAACCCGGGTGGTGATTATGGGGTTAATGGTGGGTTTAATAAAGGTGTTTATACAAAGGCTAATAATATGAATAATATTAACCATGGTTTTAACAGTAGCAGTAAAACTGTGCATGGTAAAAATGTTGGTGGTGATGAGAAGCATGGTTATGGGAGTAAATCACATGGGAAGAACAAAAAGAATCATGGTAATAATAATAATGTTGGAAATGGTGAAAAAGATGGTGGTAAGAATGTTGTGGATAAGAGGTTCAAGACTTTGCCTCCATCAGAATCTTTGCCTAGGAATGAAACTGTTGGTGGTTATATTTTTGTTTGTAACAATGATACCATGGAAGAGAATCTCAAGAGGCAACTCTTTGGTAAGTTACTCAATTCTTATTACTATATTTGTGTGCAAGTTTTATGTTAGTTAAATGTTAGTGATCATGTGTTTATAGAATCATATATGTATATTTGGATAACTCTTTTAGTAGTATTTTTTTAACATGTTACATGTCTAATATGCTTGAGAATATGATGATGCAAGTTATGTATTAGTGATGCTCTTGAGTAATTTGTGCATATGGTTGATACTCTAACCATTAGTACTTTTTAACTAAGAAGTGAAATTGAGCATTAGTTAGTGTCTAGTTTTAACATGTTTGGTTGGCTTGTCAGGTTTACCGCCACGTTATCGCGACTCAGTGAGGCAAATCACCCCTGGTTTACCCCTTTTCCTGTACAATTATTCCACTCACCAGCTTCACGGAGTCTTTGAGGTATTTATAATCGTTCTTACTTAAACATGATCAGTTTTTGAAGACATATTAAGTGCTATTTGCTGAACAAAATTGAGTTTTTGATTATGCAGGCTGCAAGCTTTGGGGGTACAAACATTGATCCAACTGCTTGGGAGGACAAGAAAAATCAAGGCGAATCCCGCTTTCCTGCTCAGGTAACCTCTGTTCCTGTACCCACATGATCTTAAACTCAACGAAATCGCTAACTAACTTATGAGGGTGTTTGTTGGTTATATTATAGGTGCGAGTCATCACAAGGAACCTCTATGAGCCATTAGAGGAAGACTCATTCAGGCCCATTCTTCACCATTATGATGGACCTAAATTCCGCCTTGAACTCAACATTCCAGAGGTAATTTCTTGATCATTAAAAGTCTCACCAAAGTGTCATGTGTTTCAACACCAAAATTAACATTGTGCTTTTTTAATTGTTGGGAAATCTGTAGGCTCTCTCACTTCTGGACATATTCGAAGAGAAGAAAAACTGAAGAGTGAACGAGTTAAGGGGTTTTCGGCCTTTCTGGCACACATGAAAGACATACACAAAATGATACTTGTCTAGGAATTTTCTTTTTCTTTTGGTTTGCGAGGGGTAGAGTTATCTATATATATGTAGTTTTAATTGAGCTGAAAGGTGTTTTAGGTACGTTGTAAATATATATGGTACTCGAGGAATGTTGCTAGTGCTACTATCCGAATAAACAAACTTTTCGCTTGAATTATCAGAGCTAATTAAGATTGAACATAAACTAACAATTATCCTTTACTGTATTTGTGAGTCTTGGTCCAATGTACAAATTAAAGTTCACTTTATATCATTCACAATCGTATATGTCTTGTCGCTTTCTATTTGCTTAACATTACAAACAAAACCAAAAGATCGACAAGGGTACGTAAAACATAAGTACAATGCGACTCAACCCTCTACAAGTCCGATCACATTTTAATCGAAACATCTTTCATGAACACATAGGACAATACATCAACCCATTTTCGTTACATTCGGGACATCTTTCCTTTTCTTTCTTATCGGCCACCACAACCTTACAACTTCCTCCACATTCCAAGCAAGGCACAAACCTCGCTCCACCGCACCCTTCACACGCTTGCCTACCAACTTGTTTCTCGATCCCAACTCGACTCAGAATCCTCCTGAGTCGACCCGTTTCATTTAATCCCACAATCTCATCCACTCCACCTATATACCTACCCTTAACAAACATTCTTGGTACACTTACGGAGTCACTCACCTTGTCAACAAGTAACTCTCGTAACTGAGTTCTAAACTCGCCATGCAAAGATATGTCACGTTCTTCGTACACAAACCCGTGAAGCTCCATAATAGACCTAACCCGGTTACAATCCTCATAAGTCCTTCGTACCCCACCTAGCGAGGTCGAATAAATAACTACTTTATCCGCCCCGCCAGGTGGGCAGATTTCCGGGTAATCCTCGAGTGGATCCCGCTTAATAAAAAGTGGCGGTAAACCTTGTTGCTCCCTTTCTAACTTGTCCCGTAACAAAAACGGGTTTTCTTTTAATGACTTGTATCCTTCTGGTACCGGTGGTGGAAACGACCCGGTTTGTGAGTTCGACTTGGTACCCGGGTCAGTTCGTTTTAAACGTGCACCGAATTTGGTAAGGTCGTTAGACGATTCGGTTTTTTTCAGCCCGGGAGCTGGCTTATTTGCGGCTTTTGTTTTGTTTTCGAGTTCTTCGAGTGTGTGGAATGAGAAACTTCTACGTTTCACCTATATAACACAATAGATGAACTAGGTAAAGTTTAATGAACATATATAGCTAGGTAAGATCCACAAATACTACTTATAATGTATGAAATTTTGAATAGAGTCCAACTTTGGTAGTGTTCAAGACTTCAAGTTATATATCATTAAAAAGTTCGAATAGCTCGATGATTACTCGAGCCGAGACTATATAAGCTCTAGCTTGACTCGTTAAACATTTTGAGCGTCCTTTTTCGGTACAAGCTTGAGAAAGCTCGTGTCAATTCGAGATTGAGTTACTCGACAACATCTCGAGTCATTTGCTCTCCTGGAGTTACGAATACTAGTTACTATAAAAATCTTAGTCCTTAGACTTTCGCCTTTTTATCTATGTCCAAATTTTGACTTTTTCCCTAGTCATATTTTGCAACTATGATTTACTTTTGACCTTTTTATCTTTTTAAAATATACGTTTACTCACTTTGCAACGTAGTAACTATTTAACAATCTAACTTAAGTACTTATTATTACCTTTTTGGCGGGTGCTGGTGACTCTATAGGCGAAGATGTATCATCCGGGCTCGTAGGAACTTGCTTTGCTGGGCCAGGAGAGTTTAACGTTGGTTTAAGATCTTCTAACTCCTTGCTAACTTCGTCCCACGACCTTGGAGCTTCTTCGTTGTTATCGAGTTTCTCAAGGATTGGGGCAGGTAAATGAGCTATGGGCTTATCCGGTTGCGACTTTTCATCTTCTTGTTCCTCAACGGCTAACCATGGCTCTTTGATAGTATTAATATCGAAAACCGCAACACTAGTGGATGCAGGACGATATACATCGACAACATCGACTTGTTTAGATGAAGTACAACCCATGATTGTGTTAAGAGTTTGAGATAAGCAAATGTTTGGAAAATGGAAAATAAGAGGATATGATATATAGTTAAAAGGTATAGTATATTATTTGTGGTTTAAATGAAATTAAAGTTTTATCTATTTGGATTTTATTTAGGTAGGCTAGGGTTGGTTGCATGGAGTTGAATGTTATTTTGTGGTGTGCAAGTTTTGATTGCTTTTGTCGCGGTCCCAAAATTCGGGTCATTTGATTGTGGATTGTAAGGTGACACCGTGCTTCTTACGCCTTAAATTATGTGTTTCGTTATTATTAATATATGAAAAATTGAATTTCGGAGTATTTGTGAATGGAAAATAAATTACGGTTCGTGACTGCGATGGTGAGACTAAAGGTGTGTTTGGTAAAAGTAACACTTAGTAGCAGCTGTGAGCTCTGCTCACAGCTCACAGCTTCATGAAGAAAGTATTAGAAAAAATGAGCTTTTCTAAAAAATAGCAAAACTCACTGCTCTTTTGGCAAACGAACAATAAAAATTAAAAAGCTCATTGCTCACCGCTCATCATCACAAAAAGCTCCAAAAAACTTCGCGCCAAATATAGCCTAACTGCTAGACACTTTAAGGGGGTGTTTGTTTAAGCTTATGGGGCTAATGACTTAATGAGCGCATTTTTCATAAGATTAATTTTTTGGTATATTTTGAGACTTGTGGGCTTATATATTTTATTATGATATGATATAAGCCCATAAGTCTCAAAATAAGCCGGAAAATAGAGGCTTATAAAATATAAGTCGAAACCAAATGAGTTCATAAGCTCACATATAAGCTTAAACAAACACCTCATACAAATAATTGAATGGGTCAAGTCACATAGATAGATAAGCTGAAATGATTAAAGATATGGGCCAACGGGTATGTTTGATAAAATCAACTTGCTGAAACTTGAAATGGAGCTGTAGATTGAGATGGAGAGGAAGATTATATATATATATATAGAGGTAGGATCAAATGAGAAAAATAATTAAGATGAGAAGAATGAGAAGAAATCACAACCACAAATATTAGATGCACCCACAAAAATAGATGCATCTTCCTATTATTTCTCTTTACTTATTTGAAATATGGGGCTACAATTTCTTCTCACTCTTCTCATTGCAATAATTCTTCTCATCAGATCCATACTATATATATATATATATATATATATATATATATATATATATATATATATATATATATATATATATATATATATATATATATAT